>ML269080.1:53159-71697 GCA_005239495.1 Nicotiana undulata
CGGCCCGCAAAAAAAAGTTTTTATTTTTTTACTTTTTTTTGTAATTTTATATTTTTATTTTTTCGTTTTTCTGCACACCCGGGGGCGGGGGGATATTTTCAGTTTTAGTTTTTTCATCATTCGGTTTACAGGTTCGAAATTTTACAAGTTCCAAAGTTCTGAGTTCGAAAGTTTTTGTGTTTGGAAGTTTACGGATTTAGAAATTATAAAGTTTACGGGTTTGAAATTTTGCGATTTTGAAAGTTTAGCGATTCGGAAGTTTATGAAATTTGTGGGCTCGGAAGGTTGTTGGTTCGAAAGTTTATGGCTTCATGTTTATTGTATCTAAATTATTTATGAATACTCTTGAGAAGTTATTTTCCTTAATTTGCGTACCAAACACCGGAAAATGAATAATATTACTACTTGTTTTTCAAGAAAATATTCTCTTGAAAAATATTTTCCGTTATACCAAACACACCCTTAGTATCTTAATTGGAAGCTTAAGTTGGAAAAGTCGGCCGGATGTCGACTTGTGTGTAAACAACCTCGAATTTGAATTTTGATGGTTATGTTAGCTCCGTTAGGTGATTTTGGACTTAGGAGCGCATCCAGGATATAGTTTGGAGGTCCGTAGTAAAATTAGGCATGAATTGGCGAAAGTTGGATTTTTGGCGATTTTGGCTGGTAGTGAAAATTGTGATATCGGGGTCGAATTGGATTTTCGGAAGTTGGGGCATGTTCGTGGTGTTATTTTTGACTTGTGCGTAAAATTTGAGGTCACTCGGACGTGGTTTGGTAGGTTTCGGCGTCGTTTGTGGAATTCAGAAGTTTAGAAGTTCTTTAGGCTTGAATCCGGGTGTAATTTGGTGTTTTGATATTGTTTTAAGTGATTCGAAGGTTCGAGTAAGTTTGCATGGGGTTATATGACTTGTTGGTAGGTTTGGTCTGGGGCCTCGGGGGTGTTCTGGATGCCCATCGGAAGAAAAATTTAGACTTAGGCATTGCTGGTTTCTTCTGGTGTTCTAGTGTTTCGCACCTGCAGTGGGGAGCCTGCAGGTGCAGCCCGCGAAGAGGAGGTCGCAGATTCGGCAAGGCTGGGTAGGACCGGAAGCGCAGGTGCGAGGTTAGGTACGCATCTGCAAAACCGCATATGTGGAAGGGGAGTCGCAGATGCGGAAAAAATGTATGAGTCGGAAGAATCGTAGAAGCAGGCAAGGCCCGCAAGTGCGCACCCATAGGTGCAAATATGTGGCCACAGATGCAGAATCTAGGAAATTAAGTGGGATCCGCACCTGCGATGGTCTTTCCGTAGGTGCGGCGTCGCAGAAGTGACGATAGGTCTGTAAGTGCGCTATTCTAGGCAGAAAAACATCAGCTCGGGGGTTGGACTTCCATTTTCGATTTTTTGAACTTGAGAAGCTCGGAAGAGAGGTGATTTTTCAAGGATTTTCAAGGAAAATGTTGGGGTAAGTAATTCTAAATCGGATTGGTCTAAATTTCATGAATATATGGTTTTCTTCATCACCTAATTAGGGATTTGAGTTGGAAATTTGGGGGTTTAGGGCTTGAGAATTCGATAATGAATTTTAGGGTTTCATAGAGGCAAATGAGGTCGGATTTTGATAAATTTGGTATGGTTAGACTCGTGAGTGAATGTTTCGGGTTTTGTGACTTTCATCGGGTTTCGAGACGTGGGCCCGAGGGGCCGGGTTTTGGACTATTTTTTTGTAGTTTTCTTCTGGAATTGATCTTTTTAGCCTATATTGATTATCTCGTACTGTTTGTGGCTAGATTTGCGGCATTTGGAGGCCGATTCGAGAGGCAGGGGTATTTCTAAGTAGGATTCCTGCGGTGTTGAGGTAAGTAACAGTCTTAAATCAGGTCTTGAGGATATGAAACCTCGAGGATTGGTATGATGTGAACAATTGGAGGTGATGCACATGCTAGGTGAGACGCGTGTGAGCGTGCACCGTGAAGGATTGAGACTCGGTCCGTCCCGGGAGACTGTAAAGTTGAATAGCTCATTGTTATTACTTGTTTTTCCTTGTCTTTGAGCAATTGACTTTCTTTCATGTTAGAATCCATGCTTAGGCCACATGATATCACTGTTGGGACCCCCATCGGTCGTATACTTGTTGAATTGAATGCTAATTGTTGTCTACTCAGTCATAGTCTTACTTGTGTGTTATATATATGTTCCCTCTCACTTCTTGTTGATACTTGTTGTACTTTCTGTTTGGGATGATTATTATGTTATTCAGTGAGCCCGAGAGGATGGAGAGGTTAGTGACTGAGATAGGGCCTGAGTGCTGAGTTGTAAGATATGTGAGGTATATGGATCTGGCTGCATGCCGCAACAAGCCTTCAGGATCTATATATTTATATATTATGGATCAGGCTGCATACTGCATCAATATTGGACCGGGCTGCACGCCGTAGCAATATAGCGCTTGGGCTGAAGGAGCCCCTCCGGAGTTTGTACACCCTCAGTGAGCGCATGTACTTATTGAGAGTGTGTATTGAGGGTTGGGAGCCGAGAGTATGAGCTATGGAGATGAGTTGAGTGATTGTTGCCTTGAGAGGCTGGAGAGGTTAGTGACTAAGATAGGGCCTGAGTGCTTAGCTGTAAGCTATGTGAGGTATATGGATCGGGTTGCACGCCGCAACTCCTTCGGGCTATATATATTTATATATTATGGATCGGGATGCACGCTGCATCAATATTAAATTGGGCTGCACATCGTAGCAATATAACGCTTGGGCTGAAGGAGCCCCTCCGGAGTTTGTAACCCCCAGTGAGCGCAGGTACTTATTGAGAGTGTGTATTGAGGGCTGAGAGCCGAGAGTATGAGCTATGAAGATGAGTTTAGTGAATGTTGCCTTGAGAGGCTGGAGAGGTTAGTGACTGAGTGCTTAATTGTAAGCTATGTGAGGTATATGGATCGGGTTGCATGCCGCAACAAGCCTTCGTGCTATATATATATTTATATATTATGGATCGGGCTGCACGCTGCATCAATATTGAATCGGGCTGCACGTCGTAGCAATATAGCGCTTGGGCTGAAGGAGCCCCTCCGGAGTTTGTAACCCCCAGTGAGCGCAGGTACCTATTGAGAGTGTGTACTGAGGGCTGAGAGCCGAGAGTATGAGATGTGGAGATGAGTTGAGTGACTGTTGCCTTGAGAGGTTGTACTTGCTTTTAATTATTGTTGCACTTAGCTGTTATCTGTCGTTGTTGCGGAGTTTCAGACAGATTTATATCTTGTTTATTTGAGCTCAAACTGATTTGACTTAAATTGCCGGATTTGAAAGCATGTTCACTCTTTACTGAAAACCTTTGAAATGAACTGTATTTTCATAGCTCGTCATTGCTTCTCAGTTCCTTATTTAATTATGTTACTTGCTGAGTTGGTGGTACTCATGCTACACCCTGCACTTCATATGCAGATCCAGGTGTGTACGATTCTGGCGGTCGCTGAGTTCGTGCGCGAGCTGATTATCAGAGACTTACGAGGTAGCTACCGACGTCCGCAGTCCTTGTTTCTCCTTTCTTATCATATATTCTCTTTTGTATTGGCATTTGGAACAGACTATAGTAGGCTTTGTTTCTAGACATTGTCCCATATTTGAGGATGAAATGACTTTTGATGGGCATATATACAATTTTTTTTTCTAGCTCTTAAAGAGTTAAGAAGAAGGCAAGCATCGCATCGCTCGCTCGGCTTCGGCTTCAGTCAAATGAATGATTAATTTTTAATTTTTTGGACCAAATTTTGTTAATGTTAAGATCAACGTAGTGGCCATTTTACGCAAACAGTCATAACAAACATTCTGAAGAGTTGTACCTCTTCGTTTAAACTCAATGTTGGCTATAAATAACATACTATTCCATCATATTTTCCTTAACTAGGTTTGAAGTACCGCTACACCAGTGTGTAATTCGTCTATCTTGCGAGGAAATAATCCACAACCTTGAATACTAGGAGGGGATTAAGTTCCTTAAAGAAACACTGTGAATTTAATGGGCTTTAATTAATTTCTATTTTTTCTACATTCCGATTTATATGTTGTTTTCTTCTCCATAATTATTTTACAAATACAATATACTAACGCCTGTAACTTTAAAATTTTGGATAGGCCACTGAGCCCAACAATTCTAACACGCTTCCGACAATGTATCCTTCAATATTCCTAATCAACCAAGCATGCCACACAGACAGTTGTCCAAAAATGCAAGCTTTAATTAATAAGTCAATTCTGTCAACTGAGTTTTCAAGTCCAAAATGGCGAGTTCTGAACTAAATAATTAGTAAGTCACTACCGTAGCAAATTGACTGCCACATATAACTAAGTTTTGGCCATCATGTGACTTCTTTTCCTAAACATCAGTTCAAACTCTAATTATGGCCTTTTTATGCCTAATATCTACTTTAGAAGATTTGTTCTTTTATAAAAAATTAAGCCATCATTTTCTTCTCCTCCTTTTGCCTCCCCCCCCCCCCCCCCCCCCCCCCCCCAAAAAAAAAAAAGAAAAGAAAGCACACGCGCATAAAACTCAACCTATGTATAAGTTCAATAAGTAAATACTATTGTAGACTGCCATTTTGGACTCCCATTTTGTATGTAATCAGACTAAATGTGTTATCCTTTTATAAGCGAAAAAAGAAAATAAGTTCCATATAAGAAATTATTCACTTGTGAGATCCAACCTTAGTCTAGAGTAGAGGGCACCTCTTTTTGTTTATATGTATTAGAACCAGGGCAGGGCTCTAACCTTATCACAAGAGCCTTAGGCCCCCAAATTTGGGGATCCATTTTTATTTATTTATAAATAATAGGTTCATAGGTATTTTTTTTAAAAACTATACTTTAATTAGTATAAAAGTAGAGTTTTCCTGTAACAATTGCCTCAAAGAAAAGAAGTTATTCAAAATTATAATTGATAATATCTAAGATCAATAATGTCTCAAGAAAAATTAAATGGGTTGACTATATTATCAATTGGAAAGGAATTATTAGAAGAAATTATAAAAAAATCATTAATAACTTTGCATCTCAAAAAGCTAAAAAGATAGACTTCAAATAAATAAATAAATAAATAAAAAGATATATATATATATATATATATATATATATATATATATATATATATATATATATATATATAATAACTTTCTTTTAAAGATTTAGGCCTTACATTAAACTTTAACTTTATGTCACACATGTGATTGAACCGCCCCTAAAAAGTTGACAGAGTAAGCAGTTCTCTCACTAAATCATGTATTTTATAACGTGAATATATTAAAAACCTTTAAACGTTAGCACCAAAGGTCCTCTCATCCCATTTCAACTACTACGAGGTGGCTGAGAAAATATTGATCCCTTCATGTTCATTGACTGATTACTGCAATCAATTTGACCACAAGATAAATGAAAACTACAACTTCAATTACTACACGGAGAATATTTTTGTCTGACCAAAAAGCTTGAAACTTTTTGTTAAACTAATTAAAATAAGATGATATAGGATGAATCCTTACTAAAGATAATAAACTCTAGGTCACTGAAGTTAGCTAAGCAAGGTTGGAATAAAATTGAGCTTATAAACTGATTATGACTACATGGAAGAAAGATCTTAAAAGATCTTTTGTTTATGTTCTCAAATACAATCATTTTATAATATACGGTAGAGAAAATAGGAAAGTACCCCATCGTTGGCTATTCCTTACTTCTTTCTCGATATCGTGATGAAGATTACAAAGATAAGATGAAAATGACAGAGATGAGGAATAAGGTTGTGCCTCCCTTCCCTAGTTGTCCAGGATCTCCTATCAGAGAGAGTTCTTGGATAGGAGGAGAGTCAGAAAGAGCCCCTCCCCTATCTTCCTTGTCTTTACTTGTATATATACACTATGCACTATCTATTATTCAACGGTCCTTGACCGGTATATTGTAGTTCGTCGTGGACGCTTCAGGTCGATCTCCCTAAGCACCACAACACACGATACGATGTAAAAGCCATCTGGTGACCCGACCTCGGCCGTGGTCATGACGCTCGTCGTCACGACGTCTTGTGTGTACAATCATGGCTTAGTTACCTTCTTGCCACCCCCTTCGAGGCCATTATCACATGGTCAGATTTCGTCACATACAGTTAGTCCCTCCGCCTGTTGGGGTTGCCTTTGGGCAAGCACGATGGGCGGACCTTGGCACTTTGAACGCAGAAATCTGAGCGTTTGGTCGCCTTTGGGCGAGCACAATGGGTGAACCTCGTTATTTTGAACACAGAAGTCTGAGAGTTTTGGGCGATGTGCGAGCATTTCTCAGTGAGGTGACTATGTGACGTTTCTAGAGAATCGTCAGACCCGTATGTCAGTTGAAGTGACATTAAATTCGTGAGGTGTCATTATGGAATACGTTCGTTTGGTGTCGCATCATTCCCCGTGCACTTTTCGTTACTTTTCGAAAAGGAAAAGGCAACGCTTTATTTCCTAACTAGCGTATTTGTGTCTTTATAAATAGCGGAGCTTCTGGTTTGAATGTGGCATCTCTCAAATCGTTCTCAAGAAAATCTCGGAAAGCACTTGCTCTTTCCCCCTTGTTCGTACTTCTTAAAACGCAGGCATCCCCTGTGACTGTTGTATCTCTTTTTCTACACCCCTGATTTCTGCATTTATTCGAAATGGCTAGTACTTCTTCTAATCCTAACCCGATTGTTAATGCACTGACGCCGGAAAGTATCGCTCCTTCCCTCGACGAGGGAGTGAGTTTAACGGAAGACGAGAGTTTTTCGACGGTGGATGAGGTGGTGCCCCGAAGCCAGGAGGGGTGCATCATCTCAGACTTATCAGGCTCCACGTGCTCCACCGGGTCCTCCGACTATTCTTTCAGCCCCAGCTGCTACTCCACCTTCTCAGACAGCTCGATGTGGAGGTCGGGGTGGTCGAGGCCGCTCTAGAGGGGGAGGCCAGGCCAAGTATTATGCCTTTCCAGCCCGCTCAAAGGCCATAGCTTCAGATTCAGTCATCACAGGTATCGTCCCTGTCTGTCATAGGGATGCATCAGTACTATTTGATCCAGGCTCTACGTATTCATATATCTCGGGATTCTTTAAATTACCCCGTTTATGTTTCTACTCCCGTGGGAGATTCTCTCATTGTG
Source organism: Nicotiana undulata (assembly GCA_005239495.1). Classification (NCBI taxonomy): domain Eukaryota; kingdom Viridiplantae; phylum Streptophyta; class Magnoliopsida; order Solanales; family Solanaceae; genus Nicotiana; species Nicotiana undulata. The sequence continues at coordinate 60,303 of ML269080.1, forward strand.
AACCGCGTATATCGATCGTGTTTGATTGTTATCAGTGGTTTTGAGACCAGAGCTGATTTGTTATTACTCAGTATGGTAGATTTTGATGTTATCTTGGGCATGGACTGGTTGCCGCCCCATTATGCTATACTTGATTGTCACGCTAAGACCGTGACGCTGGCTATGCCAGGTTTACCGAGATTAGAGTGGAGAGGTACCTTAGAGTATACTCCTAGCAGAGTCATTTCTTTCCTTAAGACTCAGCAGATGGTTGAGAAGGGGTGTGATGCGTATTTGGCCTATGTGAAATATGTTAGTGTTGATACCCCTACAGTTGAGTCAGTTTCAGTTGTGAATGACTTTCCTGATGTATTTCCAGTTGATCTTCCAGGTATGCCGCCCGATAGAGATATTGATTTCGGCATTGATTTGTTGCCGGGCACTCAGCCCATTTCTATTCCTCCCTATCGTATGGCTCCTCCTGAGTTGAAGGAGTTGAAGGAGAAGTTGCAGGAGTTGCTTGATAAGGGTTTCATCATACCCAATGTATCACCTTGGGGTGCTCCGGTATTATTTTGAAGAAAAAGGATGGTTCTATGAGTATGTGTATTGATTATCGGTAGTTGAAAAAGGTTACAGTGAAGAACATGTATCCTTTGCCTCGCATTGATGATTTATTTGACCAGTTACATGGTGCCAGGGTATTTTCCAAGATTGACTTGCGATATGGCTATCATCAGTTGAAGATTCGGGATCCAGACATCCCCAAGACTGCCTTCAGGACCAGATATGGCCACTATGAGTTTCTTGTCATGTCATTGGGGCTGACCAATGCCCCAGCAACCTTTATGCATTTGATGCACAATGTGTTCCTGCCTCATCTTGATTTTTTCGTCATTGTATTTATTGACGACATCTTGGTATATTCTCGGTCTCGGGAGGATCATGAGCAGCACTTGAGGACCGTGCTTCAGACTTTGAGCGAGAAGAAATTGTATGCAAAATTTTCTAAATGTGAATTCTGGCTTGATTCAGTGGCATTCTTAGGCCACGTGGTATCTTGTGATGGGATCAAGGTAGATCCGAAGAAAGTGGAGGTGGTGTAGAGTTGGCCTAGATCGTTATCAGCTACTAAGATCCATAGTTTCCTTGGTTTGGCAGGGTACTATCGCCGCTTTGTAGAGGGGTTTTCATCCATTGCAGCACCTATGAACCGCCGGAACCAGAAGGGTGCTCCGTTCAGGTGGACTGAGGAGTGCAAGGAGAGCTTTCAGAAGCTCAAGACAACCCTGACTACACCCCCAATGTTGGTATTGCCTACAAGCTCAGGGTCTTATACAGTCTATTGTGACGCCTCGAGGATTGGCCTTGGAGCGGTATTGATGCAGGACGATAGGGTGATTGCCTACGCATCCATACAATTGAAAGTGCATGAGAAGAACTATCTGGTTCATGATCTGGAGTTGGCAGCTATTGTTCACGCCCTGAAGATATGGCGTCATTGTTTGTACGGTGTTCCATGTGATATTTTCACGGATCACCGGAGTTTGCAGCACTTATTCAAGCAGAAGAACCTTAATTCGCGTCAGCGGAGGTGGTTGGAGATACTCAAGGACTATGACATCACTATATTATACCACCCGGAGAAGGCTAATGTGGTGGCCGACGCCTTGAGTCGCCGGGCGGAGAGTTTGGGGAGTTTGACATATCTTCCGGCAGTTGAGAGGCCCTTAGCCTTGGATGTTCGTCCTTATCCAGTCAATTCATGAGGTTGAATCTTTCAGAGCCTTGCCGGGTTTTAGCTTGTGTGGTTGCTCGGTCTTCTCTTTATGGCCGCATCATAGAGCACCAATACGACGATCCCCACCTTCTGGTTCTTCAGGACAGGGTTCGGCGAGGTGATGCTAGAGATGTGACTATAGGAGATGATGGCGTGATGAGGATGCAGGGTCGGATTTGTGTGCCCAACGTGGATGGGCTTCGAGATTTGATTCTTGAAGAGGCCCATAGCTCGGGGTACTCCATTCATCCGGGTACCGCGAAGATGTACCAGGACCTGAGACATCACTATTGGTGGAGAAGGATGAAAAAGTATATAGTGGAGTTTGTGTTCAAGTGTCTCAACTGTCAGAAAGTTAAATATGAGCGTCAGAGACCAGAAGGGTTGCTTCAGCAGATTGAGCTTCCAGAGTAGAAGTAGGATCGGATCACCATGGACTTTGTGGTTGGACTTCCTCGGACTTTGAGAAAGTTCGATGTTATTTGGGTGATCGTGGATCGGCTGACCAAGTTAGCCCATTTCATTCTAGTGTTGACTACATACTCCTCAGAGAGGTTGGCTGAGATTTATATCAGGGAGATTGTCCGCCTTCACGGTATTCCAATATCTACCATTTCAGACAGAGGTACATAGTTCACTTCACGGTTCTAGAGAGCCATTCAGCGGGAGCTAGTTGAGCACAACCTTTCACCCTCAGACAGACGGGCAGTCCGAGCGCACGATTCAGATTCTTGAGGATATGCTCCGTGCTTGTGTGATGGAGTTTGGAGGGTCATGGGACCAATACTTGCCACTTGCAGAGTTTGCTTATAGTAACAACTATCAGTACAACATTCATATGGCACCGTTTGAGGATTTGTATGGTAGGCGGTGCCGGTCTCCAGTGGGATGGTTTGAGCCAGGCGAGGCCCGATTGTTGGGTACAGATTTGGTCCAGGATGCCCTGGACAAGGTGAAGGTGATTCAGGAGAGACTTCGCACAACTCAGTCCAGGCAGAAGAGTTATGCGGACCGGAAGGTTCTTGACTTGGATTTTATGGTTGGTGATCGGGTTTTGCTTGGGGTATCGCCTATGAAGGGCGTCATGAGGTTCGGGAAGAAGGGTAAGCTAAGTCCGAGGTTCATTGGCCCTTTTGAGATATCGCGGCGTGTTGGGGAGGTTGCTTATGAGCTTGCCTTGCCTCCCAGCCTAGCAGGAGTTCATCCGGTATTCCACGCCTCTATGTTACGGAAGTATTACGGTGATCCGACTCATGTTTTGGATTTCAGTTCAGTCCAGTTGGACAAGGATTTATCATATGTTGAGGTGCCAGTAGCTATATTGGATAGGCAGGTCAGAAAGCTCAGGTCGAAGAATATTGCATCGGTGAAGGTTCAGTGGGGGGTCAGTCGGTCGAGGAGGCGACTTGGGAGACCGAGCAGGATATGCGCAGCCAGTACCCTCATCTCTTCACAACTTCAGGTATGTATTTATACTCGTTCGAGGACGAATAATTTTCTTAAGATGGGGAGAATGTAACGACCCGGTCGGTCGTTTTGAGAGTTAGGGCCCCGATCCCCTAATATCTGCTTTCCCCTTGTTTGGTTCTGCTTTTGGGACTTGCCGTAGTGATTAATTGTGGATTTCAAAGAGTTTTGGGACACATAGTCCCTAAATATGAGTTTAAGCTTTAGAAATCGGACCGTAGTTGGAATTGTGTGAAGACCGATTCGGAATGGAATTATGTCGACTCTGTAAGCTCTGTTGAGTGATTTTGGGGTTAGGAGCGCGTCCGTAATGTGTTTGCGAGGTCTATAGTAGATTCAGGCTTGAATTGGCGAAAGTTAGAATTTCGACGATTTCAACCGATAGGTAAGATTTTGATATCGGGTTTGGAATGGGATTACGAAAGTATCTGTAGGTCCGTGGTATCATTTGTGACATGTGTGTCAAATTTGAGGTCATTCGGACTAGTTTTGACGTGTTTCGGCATCGGTTGTAGATTTTGGAAAATTTCAAAGTTATTAGGCTTGAATTCATGTATAATTCCTGTTTTTGGTGTTATGTGATGTGATTTGAAGGCTCGACTAAGTTCGAATGAGGTATTAGGACTGGTTGGTGGGTTTAGTTGAGGTCCTGGGGGCCTCGGGTGTGTTTCGGATGCTCAAATTCATAATTTGGTGGGTTTAAGCCAAACTTCATAATTTGAACTTGGAGCTCGGGGATGTGAGATTTTTGGAGAGAATTACACCTGGGTGTTTTGGATTTGGACCATTTGGAGTCGGGTACTCATGGCAAGAGCGTGATTTCCAGTTGAGTTGAGAAGTCGAGGTAAGTGGCTTGCCTAACTCTGTGTTGGGGACTTTCCCTAGGTTGGTTTCTTGACATAATTGTTGTGTGCGTGTACGTTAGGTGACGAGTACGTACACGAGCCATTCTTGCAAAAAAAAATCCCAATTTTCCTTTAAAAATCATAAATTTGTTTTCCTTCTATTATGTTGCTTCAATGTGTTTAACTGCTTATCTTAGATAGGGAAGCATGCTTATATGTTTTCATACTAAATCGCTTAATTGACACTCTATGCACAATGTTTAATTAGTTTTTTCCTGCTTTCCTACCTGTGTTTAGATAAACTATTAAGATTGATAATTACATGTCATTTACTTAGCATTGCATATTTAAATTGGGGACTACAGACGTATTCTGGGAGATCCCCCTGTACTGCATATTTAAATTGGGGACTACAGACGTATTCTGGGAGATCCCTCAGTACTGCATATTTAAATTGGGGACTACAGACGTGTTCTGGGAGATCTCCCATGTACTGCTTATTTATATTTGAAACTACGGGAAGGTATCCCGAGAGATTCCGCTTTGTGATACGTTGTGCCGAGCCGAGGGCTCTCTTTACTGCTATGTTTTAGATTATTCCTTTTTAATTGCTTATGGTAGAAATTTCTTATCTTTCACAATGTTTTACACTCTATTATTTATAAATCCAGTAGAGCCTTAACCTGACCTCGTCACTACTTGACTGGGGTTAGGCTTGGCACTTACTGGGTACCAATTGTGGTGTACTCATGCTCTTTCCTGCACATATTTTTCGTGTGCAGATCTAGGTACGAGTTTCCAGCCGCGTGGCTAGAGGTCGTTGCAGCAGTTACCAGGAGACCGTAAGGTATTTCTTCCACGTCCGTAGAATCCTCCGAGTCACCTTCCATTCTGGCCTATATAGAGATTTTCTATGTACTTTCTTTTCAGTTGCTTTAGATCTACTTTAGTATAGAAGCTTGTGACTATATTGTGACATTCCGGGTTCTGGGATTTTACTTGTACATGCCGAGCAGCGTTGTTATTCTTATTTAGACTTTTCCTTTCATGTCTTTATTTTTATCGCTTTTAATTAAGTTTTATCCATAGATTTAGGCTTACCTAGTCGTAGAGACTAGGTGTCGTCACGATACCTATCGGAGGTTAAATCGGGTCGTGACACCTTACTTCTTTCTCGAAATGTAATTAAAACTCTTCTTTCGTACCATACATTTTCCCTATGAATAATAAGCACTATTAGTTAATCGATTAATTTTCACTAAGATTTAATTGTTGCACCTGAAAAATATAAATCATACTAGAAAACATATCATCAACTAAGCATGGATGACACATATAAATAAACGAAGAATATTCCACTATTTTGGAGGCTCGAATAAATTTTTTATGAGTTTCCTATATTATATCCAATAAAAGAGTTTTCTCGTTTATGTGATACCTATAAAACAAAGAAGCAAGTGGAGATTGAACTTGGCATCTTTGACTGTTTCATCAAATGATCAAAAGATATAATAATAGTTTTAACTACAGAAATTGTACACAGGTCCAAGAATACATTCATTTAAAGATGTAGTAGCGAGACAAATTCAAAATTGTGATTCTCCACAGGCTTATCAAGACAAGTGGATCTGATACCAAATTAAGGAGGAGGAGAGGACTTAATCTCTCAAATTCTCTTTGAACACAAGTGAGAAAATGGTTCTTCTTCAGTTTACTCAACTTGCTTACATAAATAGCTATAGTGCCTAGGTATTTGTAAGATTCTACAAATATATACCTAGTCTAGTACATGTATCATAATTTAAGTCTGGATTTTTCTATTCCCTAGTTCATGAATAAATCAGACGTGCATCATAATATTAATTTTCTAATACATAAACTAGGTAACTTCATGTACTTGAGATTGATTTAGTTTATTTTTCACTAATATGGACCTTTGGAATCAACATTATCTCTAGCATTAGGCAAATGCTTTGAGCCTAGGCTCATATGTTACTTACACATTAAAAAAGGGATATCTACCAGTTCTACTGTACTATTTTTAAAAGATATACTACAAATGTAAAGTATATAAAATTAAGATAAATACGGAAAGCTTACTGTACAGACACAACCGCTTTTTCGTTGCGCTAGAAAAAGTGCTGAGGACTAAGTTTTATATTTAACAAATTAAAGTTAAACAACTAGATTGCGAAGATTGGTAAATAATAACATAATATAGGTTACAATTCTTCCTGATAGACTAGTCGAATCTTCACGCCAAATAATTTGGTTTGTTCGACCTTTGAACTATCATATATCAAACTTGGGGACAATAGTCTAAAGGTTTGAACTGTACCAGTAACTTTTTACGCAAGAAGAAGAAGCATAAGCAGCTAACAAGAAGAAGTAACTGCGGTGAAGAGTTGTAGAAGAAATGCTCTTGCTCAAATCATGAAGTGGTTATATCTGCACTAATTTTAAATTGTGATTATATTTTAAGTAACTATATTAAAAGTGGCTATAACATGTTATTTCTACCCTAACCAATGGTAGTCTCAAACGTTGTATGGTTGGCCTATTCACCGGATAAACCACCTAAGCCCCTTCTATATGTATAACAAATAGATAAATATTATCAATTTTTTCCTTCCTATACAATATTTTAAATTTGTTTATTAAAATTATCCTAATTTTATATATTACCCGGGCTAAACAAAGATTACTTACAAGTTATATACAAATCATTATTTGTGCCTTAAATTAGAGAATCTGTTTTATATTTTTCCTATTTTCTCTCCATTCCTCTTTAATAAGACTTCTTCCACGACAAATAAGTTGAACATTGCCAACACAGTTTCAAGGTCGATTCGAGCTGGAGTTATCTGGATAAACTGTTACTTTGCTTTCGATCCGGATTGTCCATATGAAGGATACAAAAGCAGCGGCTTTAAAAGTGGATTTGAGAATGTAAGGACTTCATAAGTATCGTCAAGTTAAATTTGTAGCCACTCTCATTTACAACTCCCCTTGGCTATAATTTTTACAGATATTAAGTGCATCAGGAGAGAATACAATTGACATGTAATAATTTATCTCATGTTTTGCTACAAAAATAAAAAGACTCCTTCCAGTTATGTATTACCTATTTTAAGTCGTAACAAATGGAATTTCAGTTACAAAAAAAATAAAATGATACGGTACAATCTGACAATAGTTTTGAATGCAATTGTCGCCAAAGTTTATCCTTGTTTCCATCTCTATGATTACACCACTCTGATTTTACTGAACAGTTTCTTAATAACATTATCAAACTACAACACCAATCGTAGTTGAATCAAAAAGCATAATTGAGAAAATTCGAAGTTTTAGCAAATTTTAAATTAAATCCAATCGCCCCCAAATTCCGGATTCAACTTTGTAGTAGTATTTCCAACTAGAATCTATGCTACCGAGTTAATTTCTCACAAAAATTCAAATCTCACATAAAATTAAGTTTCTCCGAAGTGCGACGATGACACTTTTAATGTGAAACTCGAAATTTCTCCACTAAAATCTTTCAGTTCCCATCATATATTCAAGTTTTTCCGTTCAAACAAATATGAATCAGTGTACGTGAGTCGATTTGGAATTCATTCTCCATTGTTCCTTCCATAATAGATCAACTGAGAAAAGAACAATGTATGGTACATCAACATACAAATTAAAAATAAATGTCGTATAAATTTCATGCAAATTTGAATATCTAAAACAACATACATAGTAAGAAAATAAATTTCATACAACTAATTATACAGTATACAACTTATTTACAACTTATCTATAATTTTCATACATTATTTATACACAGTTAAATACAACTACAACATCATACAACTTAAATATAATTTTCAGACAAATTTTATACAATATGTCTTTTATTTTGTATCTAATTTGTATATATTTTGTATGTGGTGTGTGCTTCTTCCTCTCTAAAATTTCAATCAAAACCTTCTATCTTAATACAATTTTGATACATATAAACAACTTAATGTAAAAAGATAGTATTGATAACTTAAATATAAATTTTATACAATAGTTTATACATTATATAACTATTTTTTAAACTTTCATACAACATTCAAATAAAAAAAAATATACAACTACAACAGAATATAATTTACATACAATTATAATACAACTTTATTACAATTTCATAAGTATATTGTATATCTTCTTCTTCTTCTTCATCGAGTTTCAATCTAAAATTCAGCCAAAATCAAGTCTAATCTTCACCAAACACCCTCAAAATTGAGATATAAGCTACAGACAATATTCACAATCGTTTGCAACAACACCCAATCCAAATAAATAATGGTTTTGAAAACCGAAATTCGAATTTAAGCTTTAAAGCTTTTTAATGACTGTCAATGGTGGAGAGTCAAACACCTTCAAAATTTATTGATTGACAATTTCAAATTGAACACCGATTGGCAACATGAAAGGAAATTGCTAAGTTAAAACTCTATAGAAAACGATTGGAATCCATTGATGAATTCCATTAAAAATATATACAACATGAAAGGATATAAAGTAGAGAACATCAGACGAAGAAAATTTAGGGAAAGCACAGATAATGAGAGATAGAGAGACGGAGAGAGAGAGCAGGAAAGAGAGAGAACAGAGATTAAAAATAACTGATTCCTTATTCAATTCCTAATTTAAAGGGATACTCATATAAAATTTATTTGTATATAATTGGTAAATTGTATATGGCCACGAATTAAGTTAAACTTGATTAGGGAGGATAACAAAGTTTCATGTATCTTATAAGAAGGTAAAAATCCTTAAATAGGTATTACTACTAGTTGATTCAAGACATCTCAAACAAAAAAAATACAGGTTGTAATCTTCGCAAAGATATTGAAAATTTCAGGTCAAGCACTCCAATTAATCATATCGAATTGGAAAATAAAATCAGAAGTATTATAGTTAATTTTCACGCTTTTGTGGACCTAAAGTTAATACTATTGAAAGGAGAAAAATAGTACTTGATCCCTCCGTTTTATTTTATATGACATTATTTTCTTATTATTATAGCGTTTTGAGATTTTTTAAAACATTTAAAGGCCTGATAAGTAATTTGACGCACACGTGGATAGGATAATCAGTGTACGCGGTATATTAGAAGTGACTTAGGGTTTAGGGAGAGCCCTAAAGCTAACTTAATTGGAAACTATACGACGGGTGAAAGTTTGAAACGAGCGCGCACAACGGCGCAAGGCCTCGCTTCAAACTAGTACAACTCTTCAGCGCAATGCAGATAGGGTGTTTTAAAATTAACAATGCAGTCATCATATAAGTGCCATCAGACTTGGACGAGAGACACTTATCATATTTTAAAATTCTCTCTGCAGTTTAAAGTAAGTGATTTTTTGACTTTTTTTGTGATCCAAAATAAGTAATTTTTTGGCTTTTTTTGTGGTCCAAAATAAGTGATTTTTTCAGATTTCAAGAATGAGTTAATTATTTTGTTCCCATATTGTCCTTGTATTACATAATGTTGGAATATGTGTTAGGGGTGTTTACGTGAGATAGTAAAGATTAATATAGTCAATTTCATTGCTAATTAATGCTAAATGGTAAACTTTTTAATCTGTGTGAAAACATCTAAAAATCACTTATTTTGAACCAGAGGGAGTAATGATTTAGCTTTAATTAGCTAAAACAATAAATGTTTTCATAACATATTTATGAACTTTTCTATAATTACTCCTCTTTCCAGATTTCTCAACTTCCATCTCTTTCCCTCATCTCGATTTTCCTCTTTCCTCAATCTAAATAATTATTAAATTGCAATGCAGTAATTGAGCATTATCGATGTAGTAGATTGATATAATTAAGTTTTTCTATTTTCCTTTACTCTTTACATTGTGTATCGAGGTATTTGGTAACATGCCTAAATGAATTGACCTTGCACTGCATGTGGAGGAACTATCAGCTTCTTTTCATTCTTACTTCATCCCTCTCACTTTTAGCTTTTTGTTTAATTTCCAGATTTTTCATTTGCTCTTTCTTTTCACCTCTTCGGCTCTTCTATGCCTGTGATTTACTGTGAGTTTTTTCATGTTTCTTTATTTGTTTTCTTTATGCACTAATTCCTTTGCGATGGAATTTATATAAATATCTTTTAGTTAGTTTTCCTCTTGTGTTGAAAATTTTTGGTTTATGTTTTATGTGCATGTCACTATTTTTACCTCTTTTCACATAGGTAAAAAAGCATTTTCCTTTGTGAAACAATCAATGATGCACCAGCATATTATTATTTTTTGGTGTAAAGAATTTTTCTTATTAATCTTTCAAACTCCGGTATACATTTTCTGTTAAAAACTGTACAAACTAGAAGTAAGTCTTCTAGTCGCAAAATAACCTATCTTTCATCCTTTTCGTATATCATCACTATCTATATTTGTTAAGTACAGATTTTCTAACCATTTTCTGCTGTCTTTCCCTTCTTTCCTTATATCCTGCATATTCAATATGATCTTGCACTCCTGCATAATTTGTTTGCAGATCACCACTGGATGTAATATTGTTATTCCACACTGCCTCATTTCTGACCTTCCATATCTTATATACCAGTGCCGTCACGACTGCTGCAATGATTTTCCAGCTCAATCTTCCTCTAACTTTTCTCGTCAGTTTCCTCCATATGCTTTCAATATCCGGATCTTTTATCCCCCAATCCTAACAATTCCAGCAGAATTTTCAAACATTCCTTCGAAAACTGACACTCAAAGAATAAGTGTTGTATTGTTTCCTTGTTTCCACCACAAAGTTCACACCTTGTTTTTGTGCATACTCCTATCTTTTCTAATCTTTCTCTTGTCAGCAATCTTTTACGAATTGCTAACCAACTAATTACACTGTGCTTGGGTACATTTACTGCACTCCATATCCATCTAGCACATGTCCAGTCTTCCATCTCCCCTTTCCTACATATGTATCCTTCTTGTATTGTGTACTTTCCTCCTCCATGTTGCCAATCATTCCTGTCATGACCCAATAATCCCACCTTTGGGCCATGACTGCGTCTAACGTTGAACCCGCTAGACAAGCCAACGTTTGAACTACATAAAACTCATTAACAACCAACACGAACAAGATAACCAAGGCTTCGATGGCCCACCATATAAAATTTAACAAAATAACCCAAAATACAACGTAGCACTTTTCGAAATAAAATCTATAAACAAATCCCAGAACTGGTGTCACATACTCACGGACTATCTAAGAGATTACAACAAACAAAGGGTCTGAAATAAATACATAAGACTGTCTTTGAAATACAAAGTAAGACAGAGCT
>ML269081.1:13050-27653 GCA_005239495.1 Nicotiana undulata
CATATATATATATATATATATATGATCTATTATTTGAATATTAATATTGACTTAGATTAACCCTTTTACTATAAATCTAATTGTATAAACATAAAGATCTAAATTTTGGGTCATAAAATTTCTATGCAGTGATAGTATAAGGATTAAGTTAAATTGACCTACATGTAATTCTTCATATCAAACTTTATGATATACTCCCTCCGGTCCACAATAAATAATCATTTTATCTTTGGCACATCCATTAAGGAAATATAAACTCCTAGAAAAAGATGTATTTACTAAATTAACCTTGACACGTTGGAATATGTAAATAAGGGCAAATCTTGAAAAAATATGTTGAGAGAATGGTAAAATGAGTGTTAATGTGTAAGGGTATTTCAGTTTTTTTAGTATGTTAGTTAACGGTATATTAGCTTCCATTAGTTAGTTGATTAGTTAGTTTATTACCTAACTATATATGTAACTAATCCATCAGATTTTCATTTAATGAAATAATATGAAATTCATTTCTTCTCCACTGCTTCTCTCTCTAGCTTCTATAACGACATCTCTTTCTTCCTCATCTCAATTTTGAGGAGTTTCAATCAAGAAATCCTCTATTAACTTCATGGTATCAGAGCCTACGAGCTCGAAATTCTAGCTCGGAACATCGATCAAATTCTCAATCACAAGAAAGCAGTTCAAAATTCTTGAAAATTCTTGTCAATGAAAAACGAACAAGGCTTAGGTCGTGGGTCAGTTCATCCACCACATGGACGAGAACATTCTAACTTTGGAATTGGAAATTCATCCATCGGAATTGGAAATCAACCAATTGGAGTAGATTACAACCATCCTCTATTCCTTTCACCAGCTGATGTGAGTGGAATTCAAATAATCTCATTTCAACTTACAGGTATTGAGAATTAATCAATCTGGAATCGATCTATGCGTGTTGCCTTACAAGGAAGGAACAAGTTAGGTCTAATTGATGAATCATGCAAAAAGGAAAAAAAATCGGGAACTCTGTGGAACCACTGGGAAAGGGTTAATGCAGTTGTGTTGTCCTGGATAATAAATTCAGTGTCTAAAAATCTACTTGGAGGAATTATTTATGTGTCTTGTGCACAAGTAGTTTGGGAGGATTTATCCGAGAGATTTAACAAAGTAGATGATTCAAGGTCCTTTAATCTACACAAAGAAATTGCGACTCTGTCTCAAGGTACTGCTTATGTGTCTGTATATTTGTCGAAACTTAAAGACATGTGGGAGGAGTTTGAAGCATTGGTGCCAGCACCAGGGTGTGACTGCCCTAAGTGTAAAGATTTTGTAGTGTATCTTCATAAGATGAAGTTGTATCAATTTTTTATGGGACTTAACGACTCATATGCTCAAGCTAGGAGCCAAATTCTAAAGAGGAGCCCTGCACCTACTGTAAACCAAGCATATGCTATAATAATTAGTGATGAAGTCCAAAAGGCAATAACAAATTCTACAGGGATATTAGGTGCTAATCCTGCAATGATGTCAGAGAGTTTTGATGTTGTAATGTATTCAAGATCCACAGGAAATCAAAGGTTCAAGAAAAACTACAATGTCCAATGTGATTTTTGTAAACTTAAGGGACATAGCAAAGAAAATTGACAAAATTGTGGGATATCCACCTGACTATAAATCAAAAAAGAAAGGGGGAACATGTACTAATGCAGCATACAATGTCATGAATGATAATCTGGCGCATCAAACATACAACAACTTTAATGATACTAGGGGTCCATTACATAATGTAAACATGAATATTAATCAAGGGCATTCAAATGCTGATGAAAAGGGATTTGTGAATGGAATGAACTTCAGTCAATTGAATCAGATGACATGATGTACTTTTTCAAGAGATCAGTATGAATAAATACTCCAATTACTCAACAAGACAAGAGCTAGGCAATCTTCAAGTACAGTTTCAACACCTGCAGCAAACACAACAGGTATTAGTCATGCTATGATGGTTACCAACAGTCTTCTAGAGTGGATAATAGATACAAGAGCCACAAATCATATGGTGGCTAATTTGAATATGCTAAATGAGTTTACTGTGGTTCAGTCTGAAAAACCAAATAAGATATTCATGCCAAATGGAGATATTTCCTATGTGACTCACACTGGTGCTAGTACATTCTCAGAAGGAAATACAGTTACTAATGTATTTTATGTTCCATCTTTTAAGTTCAATTTATTATCAGTCCAAATTAACAAAGGAGTTACAATGCTCAATAGCCTTCTTTCCTGATTTCTGTGTATTTCATGAAATCTTCAGTGGGAAGGTGAGGGCGATTGGTAGAGAAGATGATGGTCTCTATATACTAGAAAGACAAGTTGTTGGAACATCATTATCAGTAACAACTGGAATAAAGGAGAATGACAAGAATAACTCAAGCATTATGAAGGAAGATACACAGATTACTACATCAAAAGAAGTTGATTTGTGGCACAAGAGATTTGGTCATGCTTCAACTACTGCTTTTAGGAAGTCACTTCATAGCAAGACAGATGTTATAGTTGATAATCTAAAAAATTGTGTAGTCTGTCTATGTGTTGAACAGACAAGACTGTCTTTACCTATTAGTTGTATTAAGTTTGTAAGTAGCTTTGATCTAGTGCACATGAATTTATGGGGACCATATAAGACTCCAACCTATGATGGAAACAAGTATTTTTTACAGTAGTTGATGATTTCTCAAGAATGGCTTGGTTGTTCTTGCTTAAACAGAAGTCAGATGTTTGTGTTTTGTTGAAACAGTTCTTAGTTTTGGTCAAAAATCAGTTTGACAAAATAGTTAAAGTGGTCAGAACTGATAATGATACTGAGTTTATAAACTCAGTTTGTAGTGAAATGTTTAAAAAAATTGGGATCATTCATCAAACTTCATGTGCCTATACTCCTCAGCAGAATGGAGTTGATGAAAGGAAGCATAGACACAAATTAGAAATTACAAGAGCAGTCAGGTTTCAGGTTGAAATACCTATAAGGTTTTGGGGTCATTGTGTAAATGATATTTTTTACCTTATAAATAGGCTTCCTAGTGTTGTTATTGATAATAAGACTCCCTATGAAAGGTTATATCAGAAAATGCCTTCCTATACTCACTTAAGGGTGTTAGGTTGCTTGTGTTATGCAAAAATAGTTAATCAACACGACAAGCTATCTTCATGAACAAAACCAGTAGTTCATATGGGATATGCCCAAAATCGAAAAGGATACTTGTTATATGATTTACAAGATTGAGTTTTCTTTGTCAATAGAGATGTAGTTTTCAGAGAAGAAGTTTTTCCTTTCAAAAGGAAAGAAGATAGTTCGATTCCTATATTCTCAACTTCAAACTTTCAGTTTCAAGATGATCGGTGTGCATCTAACTATATGCATACAACCAGTCAACCTCTAGTTCCAGCCTCAAACAGTATGGTAGAACCAGAGTCTAACCAGTCTGATGAGTTTACTCAAGATACTACACGGGTATATAGAGAAAATGAAAATGAAGGTCTACATGTGGATACAAATTCTGAGTCACAAGATATGTCAGTGACAGAACCTATACACTCTTTCAGTAGTTCAGGCTGGATATAGAAGGTTCGATAGGGGGGAAAAACCTCATTTATGGTTAAGTGATTTTGTGTCACTCAATGTACATAAAGAAGTTCCATATTCCATATCAAGTTATGTCAACTATGAAGGTTTGTCTTCATCTTATCAAGCTTTTATTTCCACTTCTTCTAATATAAGTGAGCCTGCAACTTATGCAGAAGCAATAAAAGACTCCAGGTGGGTAGAAGCAATGAAAATAGAAATAGATGCTTTACAGAATAGTCATACATAGGATATAGTGTCACTACCTGAAGGAAAAACACCTATAGGGTGCAAGTGGATTTACAAAGTCAAATATAAAGCTTTAGGAGAAATAAAGAGGTTCAAAGCTAGGTTGGTAGCAAAGGGATATAGTTAAAAAGAGGGGATTGATTATCAAGAAACCTTTTCACCAGTTATAAAAATGAAGACAGGTAGAAAAGTTTTTTAACAATTGCAGCAAGAGAAAAATGGCATATTCATCAAATGGATGTATATAATGCATTCCTTTAAGGTGATTTGTATAATGAGATTTATATGGAACTTCCACAAGGATTTAAGAGTCAGGGGTGAAAAAACAAGTGTGCGATTAAATCCTTTTATGGTTTAAAACAAGCCCAAGACAGTAGAATGCAAAGTTAACCGAAGATTTTATGAAGTCTGATTTTAAACAGAGTCAATATGATCATTCTTTGTTTATTAAGAGGACTACTGAAGGTACTACTATGGTATTGGTGTATGTTGATGATATGTTGATAACAGGTGATAATTTGGAACTGATTGAAGAAACAAAAAATAGTCTACATTAAGTGTTTAAAATGAAGTAACTGGGTGAACTTAAGTATTTCTTAGGTATTGAGTTTGCGAGATCTAAACAAGGTATACTAATGCACCAAAGGAAATATGCTTTGGAGCTCATATCAGAACTTGGTTTGAGTGCTGCTAAACCTATTACTAATCCACTAGATACTAATGCAAAGTTGACAACAAAAGAATATGATGAACATTGCAACACTAAGTTGGTATATGATCCTCTAGCTAATGTTAGTTCATATCAAAGGCTAATAGGAAGACTACTCTATCTAACAATGACTAGGGCTGATATCTCCTTCAGTGTTCAAACTTTAAGTCAGTTCTTACAACAACCTAAAATATCACATATGGAAGCAACTGTGAGAATTGTCAAATATGTCAAGAATCAACCTGGAAATGGGATACTATTGTCATGTTCAACCAATTCAAATATCACTGCCTATTATGATGCAGACTAGGCAACATGTCCAGTCTTCAGAAGGTCTGTAACATGGTATTTAATTAAAATTGGAGACTCTCTAGTTGTTTGGAAATAAATAAAAAAAAACAACTGTTTCCAGAAGTTCTGCAGAGGCTGAATATAGAAGCATTGCAACCACTGTCGCAGAACTCATTTGGTTAAAAGGACTTATGCAAGAAATTGGCATGGAAGTAAACTTACCTATTGAGGTATACAGTGACAGTAAAGCTATTATACAAATTGCAGCTAATCCTGTATACCATGAGAGAACCAAACACATCGAAATAGAATGTCATTTTATAAGAGAAATAATAATACAAGGATTGATAATCACAAAGTATATCCCCAGCAAAGAGCAGCCTACAGATATCCTTACTAAGGGACTTACAAAACTTCAACATGAACATTTACTATCCAATCTAGGAGTTCTAAATATTTTTACACCTCTTAGCTTGAGGGGGAGTGTTGAGAGAAGGGTAAAATGAGTGTTAATGTGTAAGGGTATTTTAGTCTTTTTTGTATGTTAGTTAATGGTAGATTAGCTTCCATTAGTTAGTTGATTAGTTAGTTAATTACCTAACTATATATGTAACTAATCCATCCGATTTTCATTTAATGAAATAATATGAAATTCATTTCTTCTTCACTGCTTCTCTCTAACGACATCTCCATCTTCCTCATCTCAATTCTGAGGAGTTTCAATCTAGAAACCCTCCATTAACTTCAAAATAAAATTAATTCTTTATTGATTATGTAAATGAAAACTTATTTTAAACAAAAAAAGAGAGTAAAACAATCACTTATTGCGGATCGGAATAAGTAGTAACCTAAAAAGTTAAGTAGTGACCAGCTATAATTAGTTACCTTGGACTAATAGAGTAAAAATGATTGACAATATTCTCTCTCTTTTGTGAAGCGTGTGTGTGTGAAGGTAACTAACAATTAAAACCAGGGCTAATTAGTACTCCTTTCGGTCTAAAATAAGTAATTTTTCTAAGTTTCGAGAATGAATTAATTAATATTTTTCTCATATTACTCTTTGAATAAATAGTGTTAGAAGTATTTATGTGGAATATTAAAAGTTAATATGTTCAATTTTATTGTTAATTAATATTAAAACATAAATTTTTTAATCTGTATAAAAATAACTAAAAAATTACTTGTTTTAAATCGGAGGAAGTAGTATCGAATAAAAGAAGCAACCCGCGGGCCGCGGCAATGTTATTGCAATTTCCTATTTGAAGATTGTTTTTACCACAAACATTTATTCAAACATTATTATAGCTACAACCTGTTATGCATATAATCTGCATTCACTGTTTTCCCCAGACAGTTGGTTTCTGTGGGACCAATTGTAATCTCGCACACGTCCCTTTCCTTCCTATTTCCAAACTCAATCGTTGTTTTTATCCTCGTCTTTTTCAATAGCATGTTAATTTAAAATTTCATATTTAGACGGAGATGCATAACAATTAAGCTTCTTAATTTGGTGTAATTATTGTTTAAATTAATTTATAACCCAAGTAGTATATTGTTTTTCTTTTTTCACTAGGCTAATTAATCACAATAATCTCAAATGTCAAGAGTTTTGAATCACTCAAATAAAAGTTGTTTAACTAAGCGGAATATGTCGAGAACCCCTTAAATTCCCCAATATATTTTATTTAAACACGTATATCCCCTTAACACAAAATATTCATAATAGGCACTTGAGAACACGCGCGCACGAAGTTCCAACGTTTTAGCTGGAAGTATCTATAGTAACACTTTATCAAGTACCGTTTAGGTGTTCAATTAGAACATGCCTTATAGTCTTTTTCGCTAAGCTTCAAAAAATCAATTTATTTTGAGAAATAATATTTTTTTTTTAAATTATTATAAAATAGTTTATGTTTGACTAATTAATTTAAAAAGAACTTATGAGCAGCAATTAGTATTTGACCAAACTATAAAAAAAATACTTCAAAGTGTATTGTTCTCAAAAGTGATTCGGGAGAAAAGCTATTTGTTTTCTACTTTTCCAAAACTACTTATATTTTCACTTTTTTTTTCTTTTACAAGGTTGACAAATACGGAAACTTGACCAAACATACTATTAGTTCAATTATCTAAATGAAATATATTAACGAGTTTAAGAGCCGTGAATATAATCCGCCCATAATTAATATGATATTTATCTATTTGTACACACATTTCCTAGCTTAAACTTTAAAGCGTGATGATCACGACGCAATAACCAAAGAAACCCCTAAACGTGAAGAACACGTTTGATTTTGGAAATTTACTTATAACCCGTTTGGCAATGGTAGAATAATTAGTTTATTTTGAGAAGTATTTTTTTTCAAAAGTACTTCGTTGAGAAGTAATTTGTATTTGGTTAATTAATTTAAAAAGTACTTCTAATCATCAATTAGCGTTTGGCCAAACTTTTAAAAAGTGCTTGTAATTGTATTTTTCTAAAAAAATACTTCTCAAAAAAGTGCTTCCGAAAAGAATTTATTTTTTGTGTTTCTCCAAAACTAATTCTGATTCTCCTCAAAAACATATTTTTTTTCTCCTAAAAATTTGGCCAAACACTTTAAATTTAAAAAAAAAATGAATTTAAACTTGAAAAGATTGGCCAAACATGTTATTAGTTACCCTCAAACACTCTGCTATTGTGTAACAAACTTACTTTTATCTCTAGCTACTATATTTTGCAACAAAAAAAGCTTCTATCTTAACTATAGTATTATTTTTTGATAGCGTTAGATTTTTATTCTTAATTTTGAATCTTATTTTAGCACAGATTGATTTGACTGGAGAAGAAACTAGTGTATCATATCATATTTTACTAAGAGAATCTACTCTACTCATTTTCTTATTTAACTCTTTTAAATAGGTGGTCATCGGTCGGTTCGGTTAGGTTATGAATATTATCCATTTAGCATATCGGTTATCGATTACAAATATAATAAACCGATAAGATATTAGTTATCGATTATCGGTTATCGATCATTATCGGTTCGGTTATCGATTTACCCGATGAGATAACCCAATCTAGAGTTAAACAAAAAAGAAAAGACAATTCACTCGAGTTAAGCAAAAAAAAGAAGAATTCACATACAATATACTATCCAATTCTGCGTTCAAGCCACAACTAATATTTGAAGCATGTTTCATTTCGACAAATTCATGACGTGTGCAATCTCAAAAATTGATACAACAACTCCACAAGCATTCCATCTCAAATTCACTGAAAATATTAGTTAACGGGAACATAAATTATAACTTTTGGTCTCTTGCCAAACCATAATCAAGAGATCAACGTCATTTTCTAGAGCTAATTGTATCAAGAGCAACAAGAGTACTAGTAATTCAATAGTTGTCCAAACACAACTAAAATAGTGTAATTCTTCAACAATAGTTGTCCAAATACATTGATAATAATACAAAGTAGTAGCAATTTCACCTTAAAATTAATAAGTACAAATATGAGCACAAAATAAAGAATAAAAACAATAAAAAATCGTATATTTTTATTATCGAACTTTACCCTAGAACTCAAAAGAAAGGAACAAAATTTGTTTTTAACGAAAAATTAATTGGAATACAAACTTACCCTAAGATTCTAAGAATGTGATTGTATTTTGAATTTTGAAGAAGAACTGTTCAAGAATTGAATCAGAGTCTGAAGAGTGAATTGGAAACTTCAACCTTGAATGCGGCTGAAAAAATTGGGAGAAAAAGAGAGAATGAAGCCCTATATGTATTTATATACTTAAGGATAAAATCCTAATTTTATTAAATCTTATTGGATTATCCGTTAACCCGTTAAGAAATTGGGCAAATCGTGCCCCGAACCGATAATCCAATAGTGAAAAAATACAAAATCATTACTAAATCGTTAACCCAATAAGCCGATATCAATACCCCAATAAGCTTTTTTCGGCGGGGTTATTGGTTATACCCGATATATGCCCCGCCCTACTTCTAAATAACCCAACTTAAATATTATTTTAAAAAAAACGGTGGGCGTCATAGTCAAAATTAAAAAGTCGTATGCATGAAAGACTGCAGATGCAGGTGCCAAAGGCTGCAGAAGAGAGCATTTGTTCATGCTGCCACAGAAACACTCCATATATATTGCACTTAAATTTCTTAATTTGTCTTTATGTTCTTGATTAGATAAACTATTCTTGGGAATTCATGCTCTTCGGTTTTATACACGCATTCCTATCTATTGTTATGTGTGAGTATTTACCCTATTAATTAATTAGTGAAGAGGCGCCAAAGCGAAAATAAGGAAGAAATTTCTTTTGTTCATTTTAGAATATACAACATGATCATTACAAAGTACAAACACAGTAGACTTTACTATTACTAGTCTTTTTATAATTAATTAACACAAAATGACCTAAAAAGATCTTGACATGAGATTTTTTGTTCACCTACTTCAACACTCTGCACTTACTTAATTTGTTAATTTTATTGTTTACTTTTAAAATATTGACTCCATGTACATCAGTGACAGATTCATATACTATGGTCTTCCAAATTCGGGTAACAATAATAAATATAAAATAGTGTTAGACATACATTTTAGAATACATTCTCTCAACTTACAACTTATAGAATCTATACTCTACCATTATTTGGTGTAGATTTTTTTTTTATTTAACAAAATAAAAGCTTCATATTTATCTGAAGAGATTAAGTGGGTGTTTGGACATAAGAATTGTAAAATTCACGAATAAGTGAAAAAAAGTTGTGCTTACAATTTTGGGTTGTATTTGAATTTGTGGGTGGTTTGAAGTGAAAATTTTGAAAAATAGCTTTTTGAAGTTTTTCATATTTCGAAAAATTCCTAATTTCATCGTCAAGTGAAAATCAAAATTTTTATGGCCAAACACTAAATTTAAAAAAAAAGTGAATTCTTTTTGAGAAAAAAATTTGTATGGCCAAACGGCACCTAAATAAATAACATATAAATTGTTCTTTAAATACTTGTCAGGAGTAAAGTATTTTGGATACAAAAATACTACTTTTGTGGCACATGAATAATTCGTGTAATTTATGAATAAATGCTATTATTCAAATCAAACATAAAAATACCACAAAATACTTAAATAACTTAGGATAGTTGCATGGCCTGACGCCTACTTAAATAACCATTACATTAGCGAACCAAATCATACTTATGCACCAAGAATTTCCACTAAAAACTGAAAGCTTCAAAAAATCTAATCACTTACCCAAAAAAGTATTTACTTTCTAGTCTCACTTCCATTATTTTCCAATGGCCATCAACAACAATGATCTTCCAAGAAATCATTTACATCCCACGTACATGACTCCAAATCTTCATCCAAAATTCCATTTCCATCTAAAAAATCCACTTCTGGAAAGTCGATATTGTCCCAAAATACTGGCAAAACATCATCCATTAATGGAGAAGGAGACCTGAAATCGAAAAAATCCTTAAGAAAACACTGATCCATTAATGGCAAATTATCGTCTAACAAAATCCCATCTTGATCGTTTCGCGTAACAGATTCCATTCTTTTCCGATCATCCTTCATCTCTTCATTGGTAATTATTTTAGTTGCAGCAACATCAACATTGTTGTCATTATGTCTTAAAACAGAGGTAGGAGAACAGAGATTTTCATACTCCCCTGTAGAATCATAATCCGAAACTGAAGTGATCATACTTTCTTTCTTCACTGGCGGCTTCACAAAATTAGTCAAAGCATCAGCACCGCGCATTTGAATAGCAGCTTGATCATAAACCATAGCAGCTTCTTCAGCAGTTTCAAAAGTGCCTAACCAAACTCGGCTTTTTTTCACGGGATCTCGAATTTCTGCTGCCCATTTTCCCCATGGCCTCTGCCTAACCCCACGAAACTTCTTAACATTTTCGTTTGTCTTCAAATCCATCACCTTTTTCTTCTTTTTTCTCAAATTTGATGATTTCTTCTCATCTCCACAAGACACTTTCTTTTCAAGCCTTATCTCCGTAACATATTTTCTGACTCGTTTTCTCTCTTTATCATCAAAATCTTCATCACTTGAAGAATCAGTAGCATCACAATCAGTATAAGAAATCCGAACAACTTTTGGAGTTAACTTATTCTCATGTTCAGTACTGATAGACTTGTGGACTACACACTTCCTGATACTTTGTGAAAATTTTCCTTCCATTTTTTTAACATGGAGAGTGAGAAAGAAAAGGGTATATATATATATATTATAGAAAATAAAGGGGTGGATGAAAAAATGGAAAGAGAGAAAGAGAGGGAGTCGGAGAAGAGAGAAAATAAAGGAAGAACAAGTCTTGAAGGAGGAGAAAGTGTAACAGTAACTGATGATGAAATGAATTAAAGAGGGAGAGGTTTAACGACTAGTCAATGAAACCACTGTGTGTGTGTGTGAGAGAGAAGAGGGAAATGGAACAGAATCAAGAGATATATAGGAGGAAGAAAAGGAGGAGGATCCCATTTTTAAGTCTTTTAGTCAAATAATAACTATACTATTATACCGATATTTTCTCTCCCTTTTGGAATTTTCTTGCTTTGTATTTTTTACTCCATTCGATCCAAAATAAGTAATTTTTTAGTCATTTTTTTATGATCTAAAATAAATAATTTTTTTAGATTTTAAGAATGAATAAATTATTCTTTTTCTACATTGCTAGCCATTGGAGTAAATAGTGTTGGAGTATATGTTAAGAATATTTATGTGAAATAGTAAAAGTTAATATAGTCAATTTTATTGCTAATTAATGTTAAAATATAAATTTTTTAATCCGTAGAAAAACATAAAAAAAATCAGAACGGAGGGAGTATTAATTAGTTTCACCAAATTTATCATTAACTACTAATAAGTAAGTAATTTCCTCGAGATTTTCGGATGGTCCTTTTCAGAAAAAGATTAAAATATGAGATAAGGATGTTTTGGAATTTGGAGTTATCAAAGCAAAATAAAATCACATGTTAATGATAGTAAGAAAGAAATTAATTGCATTATTTGAATTGGAGAAAATGTGAGTTGTTAAAACAAGTTATTGAATAAATTCCAAGGAAGAATATGAAAGTATCATTATATTCGAATTTAGAATATTTTTCCTTTTTACAAATGAAAAGCGGTTAAAACGAATCGCCGCATGGGAGTGTGGGCCTTTCATTTGCTAAATGACCTATCGAGTATCGCCTACCGCTCCTTGCCCAGCAAGTCTCTTTTGCTCTTTTGACTGTCCCTACTATGATATCATTAAAAATATTTGAAAATTATTAATTGTAATTCGACATAGTTTGAACCTTGTTACCTACCTGGTGTAGGAATTAGGCTGATGTTTGAGGTTCGGAGGGTTGAGTTTGTTCTCATCCTCCAATTTTGCTGTAAATACTTAAATTGGTAAATGAAATTCTTTACCTTCAAAAAATATATGGATTAATTATATTTTCTATGTAGTTTTTAAACATAAAATTTTACTGTATTTGGGCTAAAAGTTAACTGTATTAATTAAATATAGCAGAAGCGAAATTGTCCGATCTCTTCTTTTATTCACATCATTTTTTCAAAATCTCTCGTTACTCTAATGGCAAATCAGACTAAACTTGATGTGGAGTGTGAGACGCTTTATGAACGAACACGTACCATCACATTTACATTTTTCTGAGACAAAAAAATCTAAGCCTCTAAGAAATTTGGAATCCTATAAAAGAAATTCTAAAGATCTTTCGATAGTTAGACCTATTTTTTGGAATCTATAGTCTTAGACCTATGTTACATCAATATAATTAAGGCAGTGTGGGGGGAATTATAGTTGCCTCATCATGAGAATATTGGTGAAATCATTGGGTCACCCAAGATTTTAATTTTACCGATCGATAACGAATACAACTACTAAATTCCTAAGGAATCTCACAAACCTTTTACTGAACACTAAACGATTAAATAAATTCTTTGTGCTACTTAAATCATTTGCTTGTCAACCAAGCACCTAATCTTCCTATCCCAAGAAAATAGTGGTTTACAAATCTAAATATAAGTTATATTATCACGAGAATGAAGCCTAAACTACTGCTACCAAATGGAAGCTTTCTTATTCCTATCTTAACTATGTAGAAAAATTCCTCTAATATTCAATTTTATTTCATTATATTTTGTAAGAGTTCCCAGTTTGTTACTCTCTCCGGTCCAAAATAAGTGATTTTATGGTTGTTTTCACACATATTAAAAAATTCACCTTTTAACATTAATTAGCAATGAAATTGAGCATATAACATTTATTATCTCTTCACATAAACACTCCTAACACATACTCCAAGATTATTCACTCCAAGGTAATATAGAAAAAAATAATTAATTCATTCTAGAAATCTGGAAAAAAAATCACTTATTATAAACTGAAGGGAGTATTTTCTTAATTTAATAGGGATCATTATGGTCCATGCCTTCTCCGGACCCACACGTACCGGGAGCTTAGTCCCCTTTTCTTAGTTTAATAATAGGTGTGTGTTGTTGGCGAGAATTTATGAAAGAAATGTGTTGATTTGGTTACCATATTGAATTGTTAAGCGAAACGTTTCCTTGCTTTTGCACGGTTCCCAACTTGGAGGATCCTTTATATTTTGTTGCATACTTAGATTGGTTATACCACATCATCTTTTATTTGTTCCATTTTTAAAAGATATGTGTCTTAATTGCTTGTGCTTGCACTCCAAGGTATAAAAGGAATTCAATAAAACACTAGTATATTTTAACTAAACAGAAAGATTAGCCAGAAAAGGGCAAAGAAAAACAAAATCAAATTTAAAGATTTTCAAACAATAAATCAGCGAGAAGACAAACAGTTGCACAATTTACCAAAAGTCGTAGACAACATAGCCAAGGTACACTGTCCGGTTCAAATATCAAATTGCCAATATACATAGCTGAAATATTTTCTTTTTTTGGGTACTGGAGTTAAAAGGCTTGGGCCCCAAGCAAAAGCAGATTTCAGAAAAAGAACCAGTTTAAGAATAAAAGGACAACCAGAGTCCCAAATTCAAAGAACATCGTACATGTGTAACAAGTTCTCTTTCATTAAACAAATACTATAGTAATATATAATTTGTGTCTCATTGCATAAAGAAGCAATTACTTGAATGGAAACTTAATACAGTAAGACATAAACTAGCAAGCACGTAGTATCTTTTATATGCTTAAAACTTAAATCCGTCTAGAAAGTTTAATACTATATTTTATATGCTTAAACTTAATTGTAATATCTATATTTTAACATATGACAGAGGAGTAATCTAATAAAAGGATGTAAGTTAGTATCAAACTGACAATATAAAATTTTCTTATAATATCAGGGTAATTTAACATGTGATAGAAGGTCAATGACCATTTTTGACATGTACCAACCAATGTTTATCAGAAATTTATCTTCAACTATATTTAAAATGACCTAATTATAAATATATTCCACACCGTCACTTAACTCTAAAGAAAACTAGATATATACCAAAGAGAGGTTTACAATGATTCGTTTCCAGACTAGGGTAGAGAAGAAGAGTGCAGAGATAAATAAACTAAAGTAATTTAACACCAACGCTTACTATTAATAGTACATGTAAAGTTTCTCAAACAATAAAAGTAAGCTCAATTTTAACTGTTCCTATTGTCCCTTCCCTGATCCTCTAATTTTTGTGTGTGTGTGTGTGTGTGTGGGGGGGGGGGGGGGGGGGGGCTAGAGGGTTCG
>ML269081.1:31013-62870 GCA_005239495.1 Nicotiana undulata
CACACCCCCCCCCCCCCCCCCCCCCTCCTCAATAAAAAAATTAATTAATTATCTTCTTTCGATATTGCTGACCTGAGCTAGTTCATGTAACTTGGTAAAATGGACATCTACCAGCAATGACTCCACCACTAATTCGTCACTATTTAACAGCCCAAATCTGCTTATTATGTTGGCTGCAATGCCCTAAAAGCTATAATCCATAACCAGGAGCTCCTAACCAGAAAATCTATACCCACATGCTTATCCAAAGTTGAATTATAAGACAGTCAGAATCCAACGGAACTACTCTCCAAGTTGTAAACCAGAAAAACAAATAGGGCATCGGCAAACAGCAGGAGTAATTAATCACGAAGCTATTTGAACTATTTCATACCTTAGGAGGTTTGAATGGATAATCAGGAGGAAAATGTATAGTAACTAGGAATACACCACCGGTGTAAGGGCTGTCTGGGGGACCCATAATTGTGGCCTGCCAATGGAACATGTCCTCTCCAACGGGGCCTGTTACCAAAATCCACGTGGTACAAAGGTAAGGAAGATAATATCAGTCAATGATGAACCACATAGCACATACATCCCTTATACATATACAACAACAATTGCACCTCAATCCCAAGCAAGTTGAGTCGGCTACATGAATCTTCACTAATCATGCTATTCCATTTAAGTTACTTAGACCCATATTATCAACAACAAAAACCTCCCTAATACAGATGCAAAGAATACTTACACAACCTCTTGTTCAGAATTAACAAGGCCCTACCAACCACTAAATTCTAACAAGGTTCTCTAGTGGAATATCTCCATAGGACATAATAAGTTGAAGACTCAGCTGGCAACAAGAGATGCATTTCAAGAGAAGCAGAAAGCACTTTAATAAGCTTAATGCAATGGGATGACAATGTAGGCAAAGAATTCTCATTGAAAGACATATAGGCAGGTACTACTTTTTATGAGCAAGACTTCAATATTAATAATTTACACTATATTACCAAAAAAAGACTTCAATATGAATGCATGGTTCTCCATCACCAAATACGAGAACAAAAACAAAGTGGGAGTACCAAACAGAATGAATGACTACTGAACACACTTCCAAGCTCTAACAAAAACAAAGTGGGAGCAACACTTCCAAGCTCTAACTAAAGGTGGCAAGAGGTGTTGGCTTTAACATAGTTTATGTTAAGTATAGAAAGAATGAAAGGCAGAATGGAACAGCTTGCACCGACGCTAACGAACAGGGGCAAAAATACGAAAGTAGATACATTTGTTTTAGGAAAAATTATTGTATATAGGGGGTAGAGGAAGGGAAACTAGGGGAGGGAATACCAAAGTGGGGAATTGAACCCTCACCAATAAGGTGAAAGTTCAGGTAGCCAACCAACTAAGCTACTAAGATTCCCCAAAGTAGATATATAATATTGAGCGTGATAGGACAAACAAAAATCAGAAAATGACAATGACTGAATGGCATATGATTGAGTGATAGATTGATTGGCGAAGGAAGAATAAAGAATGAAACTTTACCGACAAAACTTTCTTTCACCAGCATCACACTATATTAAACGTATCAAAATTATTCAACTGACAGACAGATCCCTGGGAGACAAATAACCATAGAAGGGAATTCTTAAACATTTGCTGTCTATATGTCTCCAAAATAAAGAGAATATAGTGGTACTGTGTGATATGGATACAAAACTGTTACTAATACAATTCAATTTTCTCCCGATATTATGTTGTATCAGCATTCAACAATTTATCCAGTAAGTTAACTCTAACTTAAATCCTACAAAATCAGGCACCCTCTTTTTGTGCTTAAATCGTAGCTCATCTTGATTATGGTAACAGAATGAGCCATAAGAAAAATCAAATACCACAACAAGGTATAAACAGCGCAAACCATGTCAGGAACATTTAACCTAAACTTTTTATCTAATCTAGATGCAAATAAATCAGCTTCTTCACTAATTTAAAATTTTAACGTAATTTGATTGGCAAGTACGAAACAATAGATATTTACATAAAACAATGACACGACGACGAACATAAAAAAGAGAAGGATACCGGCGCTGCAAGAGGTAGGAGGATCTTTCTGGAGATCCTTGAGCTCCTTCAAAATCCGTTTCGAAGCCATCACTAGAGACCGAGATCGAATCTGATATAACGAAAAATAACGCGAGAGAACCTAGATCAGATGCAAAAATTCACGAGAAGACAGCAAAATATGCGAAGAATTGTATATAAATGTAGAAACAGAGGCGTGAAGAACCTGAATAGAGAATTATTGGGAATAGAAGAATTTGATTCTCTTCCTTGTTGGTTTCGTAGAATTGCTGGCTCTTAACGCGAACAACCCCCTTTCCCCAATGGCCAATATAGTAATTGTCGCACCTTTCGTCTAAAGTTCGGAGGTCCAATCATTTAATTTTCATCTCATAACAAATACCGATTCTTTATCATAACATAATATAATACATAGTTATAACTATATATGAAAATATTTTTTAAAAATCGGGGTGAAATATTTATTAAACTTCCTAAATAAGACTTAACCAAGTAAAATGAGTTGTCAAACTAGAGGCTACCGGGTAAAGATAGACAGTTATTAGTACAAGGCTTAGGGTGTGGTTGGTATAACAGAAAATGTTTTTGGTGGAAAATAAATAGTAATTTTATTTATTTATTGGTGTTTGGTATATAAATTATGGAAAATATTTTTTCAAGAGTATTCATAAATAATTTAGATAAACATGAAGCCATAAACTTTCGAACCAACAACCTTCCGAACCCAAAAATTTCATAAACTTTCGAAACCGCGAAATTTTGAACGCGTAAACTTCAATACACATAAACCTCTGAACTCATAACTTTGGAACTTGTAAAAATTCGAACATGTAAACCGATAGATGAAAAAAGTAAACCTAAAAATATATATAAAAAATTTGGGGTAGGGGGTAGGTGGGGCAGGGGGTGGACGGAGGTGGTGGTGCAGAAAAAAGAAAAAAGAAAAATTTAAAAATTATAAAAAAAAATTGTGTGGGGGTTGGGGGAGCAGTGGGGGGAGGGGCTAGCGAGCTGAGGGGTGGGGTGGGTGGTGTAGAAAAATGAAAAATAAAAAATAAAAAATTGAAATTACAAAAAAAAAAAAAGCAAAAAAAATTATTTTTGCGGGGTGGGGTGGGTAGTGACGGGAAAAAATATATTTTTGGAGAGAGAGCATGGGGTGGGGTTAGCTGGGTGGGTGTGGGGGTGTGAGTGTGGGGGTGTGGGTGGGTTGGTGAGAGTAGGGAATAGGGTGGGGAAATTTGAGAATTAGTTTTGGAAAATATTTTCCCTTTTTTTGATAAGAAAAATATTTTCCCCATTGGAGGAAAATGAGTTGATAAGAAAAATGATTTTCAAAATATTTACACCAACCAAATATGAGAAAATTAAAAACTATTTTCCTTCGTACCAAACACACCCTTAATTCTTTTTGAATTATAGGTGTGTTAAACTTGCCTATTAAAACGCGTAATTTAATGGTCAATAAATTAGGTGTTATTAATAAACGAAAACTTTGAATTTTAGTTTTTATAATCTCTCTACTTGTGTGAAGCAAAAGATGTCAATTTGGACTAATTGGTGTGCTATCAACATCGCGCAAAAGCGATCACAAAAACTACAACTACTCACTATATTCTAAAATGTTTGCGATAATTATAATTTGCATTAATCATCCTAATCCATTTTGTTTATTCGAGTTCATTTTAATATTTAAGAATTTGAGTTTTAAGAAAACATAATGAAAAATTGTGAGTTCACTAAATTTAAAATCCATACGATCCTGAACTTAGCGGTATACTAAACGAGTTTCTAGATTCTAACCAATGCGGTTGAATCATAAGGCAAGTAAAGCAAGGGTTTTAGGCACCAAAATTTTAGGATCCCAATTTACGCTAGCAGTAGATTTATGAAAAATAAATTATAAAAAATTTAAAATTTTGAAGTAAAAAGGGTACAATTTTTTAATAAACTAAGAAAATCAAACTTTAAAATTTTGAACAATTAGAAGCGTATGAAAATATTTTTGGATTCCTATTTAGAGGTAAAAGAAGTTGATATAACTAGGTGATGAGAATTTGAAAAGACATTGCCTTAACCACGAAAGATATTCTTGGTTTATGTCACAGCCCAATTCTATTTTTGGCCGTGATGGCGCCCAGCACCATTGCTAAGCAAGCCAACAGTGAGCAACCCTAGTGAATTCCAATTTTAATAAGTTCTTCCAAGTAAATATCTTTCTATAGCTTAATAGATTTAGTAAGAAACATATTTAAATTAACAAACGAAAGCGGCTAAATATATGACCATAGGGATAAAACCAAAATCATAAGTCCACTAGTGTATGTCAAGATCTGGTGTCACAAGTATGTGGGCTGCTAGCTGAATATACAAAAGTTTTCTACTTTGCTGTCTGAAATAGAATAGACAGAAAATAATCAAAAGAGAGACTTCAGATGATGCTGAACGGCTCAGAAGGGTAGCTCACCGTGTAGTCTCGAACCAGCAGTCAAGCATGCGCGCCAGACTGATAACCAGATGCACCTGCCTCAGATCATGCACATCAAGTGCAGAAGTGTAGCGTGAGTACATAAACAACATGTACCCAGTAAATATCTAGTCTAACGTCGAAGAAGTAGTGACGAGGGGTCCACTTCAACATTTACTATGGGCCAAAAATATAATATTATGAAGCTTTAATAAAAAATGATATATAAAATAATAATATAACTCAAAGCAGGAAAATAAGCAAACACTCATTTTATATCAAATAAGAATCAAGTCATTTCTCTCTTCAAATTCTTTCATCTTTCAAGTCCGTGAAATAATATTAAATATAAAAGTGATTCCAATATCTTTACGCACGAACTATGCCGAGGACGTACGACCCGATCCAAAATATACATATAAATATAATGTGCATTGCCGAGGGACGAGCATCCCGAACCATATGATATATCAATTAACCTGTCGAGGCGAACAACCCACTCCCAGGAGAGTAGTGAAAATTTACTCCGCTCGCAGAATATACTTGCGAAGCGCTTGAACATAGATTTTCAGAATGTTTCGAAGAACGTTGTTACCCATAATCCCATGTACTCAAATATGTTATTTTCAGGGGTGACGTGTTACGTCCAGGCCTAGGTTCGGGGCGTGACAACTAAGGTCGCAAATGCGACAAAAGTGTCGCAAATGCGAACACTGCAGAGGTCGCAAATGCGGCTTAAGTGTCACAAATGTGAACACTACCCCAGGTCAAGCTTCTTCGCAATTGCGAAGCTTTTCTCGCAAATGAGAGGCTTGAAAATGCGAACAATTTCTCACATTTGCGAGACCTGCAGCACCAGCAATAAAACACCAGAAAACTAAAGTATTTTCTCATCCTCCTGAACGTCCGAAACTCACCTGAGCCCTCTGGGCTCAACACTAATCACCCACACAAGTCTGATAACATCATACAAAGTCGCTCGAGCGATCAAAGCACTAAAATAAAATCAAAAACCACGAATCAGATGCCAAAATGCATGGATTGACTCATGAACTCGAAAACTTCTAAAAAGACTTCCACATGTCCGATTCCTATCAAATTAACTCGGAATGACGCCAAATTTTGCGTGCAAATCTTAAATGACATTACAAAAATATTCCATGTTCGAAATTCCGTTCGAACCTTGATATCACCTAAACCTACTCTAAACCAAATTTAAAGAACTTCAAGAACCTTCAAGGAATTAACTTTCAATATTAGGCGCCGAAATGCTCTCGGGTCATCCAAAACCTGATCGGAGCATATGCCCAAGTTCGAAATCAGCATACGAACCTATTGGAACCGTCAAATAATCCCGATTCTGAGGTCGTTTACTCAAAATGTTGACCGAAGTCAAACTTAGCCTTTTAAGGTCAACTTAAGGAACTAATTGTTCCGATTTCAGCCCGAACCATTCCAAATCCCGAACTAACCATCCCCCCAAGAAATTAAATGGTAAAAGCACATTCGAGGAGTCTTATTTAGGGGAACGAGGTTCTAAAAAACAAAACGACTGATCGGATCGTTACAGTTTAGACTTATTTTTTAAATGAAATGTATTAAAGAAAGATAATACAAGTAAAAGATAATACTTGACCAGAAATAAAAGATTTAAAAAAATAACTTAAGGTCACTCATCAAGGTTTGGCTTTAGGCCACTCACTTTGTGGATCCGCCTCTGACTCTAACTAACGAAGATAATGACAAATAACGGATTTAATCTAAATGTATTACAATCACTAAAC
The DNA here is from genome assembly GCA_005239495.1 of Nicotiana undulata. Classification (NCBI taxonomy): domain Eukaryota; kingdom Viridiplantae; phylum Streptophyta; class Magnoliopsida; order Solanales; family Solanaceae; genus Nicotiana; species Nicotiana undulata. Next base: position 37,332 of record ML269081.1, read on the forward strand.
TTAACATCAAACGATATGTTCCTACTACTTAATAAAAAACAAATAAAATGATAAAAAGGTGTACTATTTTCTTTAGATTATATAAATGGTTAAGGCTGCCTTGATTTTTATGAGAAAAAAGGGAAGGTCCACTTCCACTCTCCTCATTGGCCGGCGCTTGGTGGGTTCCGTTGTATTCAACTTTCTTTTGGTTCTCAATTGGGTTGTTGACCTACGGCCTTTTTCTAACCTTTGAATTGAATTCAAGGTGATGACTATGTCAGAATGACAACAAAAGTTTGCAAAGACACCACTATCAATCGGTACGTGAAGATTCCAACTTGTAAAATTAGTATAATACAGAGTGTGATGTAAATCATATATGTATCTCTGGATGAAAAACAATAGTGGGCAAAACACAAAGATAATTAACTTTATTAACACTATAAATTTTAAAAAGACAGAAAGTAGATCAATGACCAAATGATAACACAAGCAATTTTATTTCACACTGGAAACAAACAACTCCTACTACTACAACAACACAACGGTCCAATAAAATTCTACTAGTGAGTTTGAAGAGGATAGTGTGTACGCAATCTATACCCCTACCCCGGGGGAGTAGAGAGGTTGTCTTCGAAAGACATCGGCTCAAGAAGACAAAAAGAGACAATATATTATTATCTTCAACAGAAACCAAGGGAATAACAACAACATCATAAAAATTAGAAAATAGACTAAAAAACAATAGCAATAACCAGTAAATAGATACGGCACTATGAAAAACGAAAGAGTCGTGAGAACACAACATTAACCACTAGCAGTTTAAGACAAAAATCCTATCAGACTAGCCCAGGAGCGGCTCAACACTATTGCCTAAAGCCAAACTATGCATAAGAGGCATTTAACCTTTTTTCCAAAAAAAAAAACTTTCTTATATACTACTATAATTTACTTAAAATCTATTTTTTAGCTTTTTGAGATGCAAAATTATGAATAATTATTTTATTATAAAAATTTTCTAATAATTCTTTTTCAATCGGTAATATGTATATTCGATTCAATCATTCTTACGCCATGGTTGATTTTAAGTAAGATTTTATCAATTTTAGTTTTAAAAAACTTCTTTCAAGTTTCTAGTTTGTGTTCAAAGGCGGCCAGAGGCAATTGTAACATGAACTGGTATTATTACTCTATATGCAATATAAGTATTTGAAAAAGAATCAAGTCTTTTATATGATTGACTATATCGACTAGAGTACTATCATCTCTTCTTTTTGTGAATTGTATCAATGCTTCTGTCAAAACCCAAATTACTAACTCAGGTCGCGATGACACCCAACACCGTAGTTAGGCAAGCCAGTTCCAGTTTACTAATGGGTTTTATTTAATTTAGCAAAATATTTCCATCACTTCCTTGATTTAAATTCAAGACATTAATTGAAAGCGAGTGATTTAGGCAAATCTCAACAGAAACAACCATAAAAGAGTCATAATTTAATATTTACAGCCCAAAATATAATGTCTACTACGCGTGAGCCAGGAACTAGTGTCACAAGTCTACAGGCATCTAGTAGAATGAGAATCCAAAAGAATACAAGTCTGTCCTACTGTCTGAGGAAATATAGACAGATATAACAAAAGAAAGAAAAACTCCAAAGTGCTGATGGAAGTCGCCAGGGAAAGCAGCTCACCGAGAAGCCTCGACCAGGTAAAAATCAGGAACGAGCTCCTGACTGATACCCAGATGCACTTGCCTTAGAACCTGTACAATTAAGTACAGAGTGCAACATAAGTACATAAAATAAAATGTACCCAGTAAGTATCCAGTCTAACTCGAAGAAGTAGTAACGAGAGGTCGACTTGACACTTACTAGGGTCCAAACAGTAAAATTATGTGTATAAATTAAAGAGAGTAACAAGTACACATGAATAATAGAACAATTAATATCTAGCATGTTACGAAACCTAATTCGAGTCAAAACCCTAACATACAAATTGCAAATCCATTATTTCAAGTCATTTAATAGTGTAAGTCATGAATAACATCAAACAAGCCGCATGCGCACAATATATCAGAAGGTACAATTTGGGACAACATAATAATAAATGTGCACTGTCGGAGGGTCGAACAACGCGAACCATAGATGCATCTATTAACCAGTCGTGGCGTACGACCCGATCCCATGAGACTAGTGGAAATATTCACTCTGCTCGCTGAATATATATATTGCAAAGCGGCCACACATAAACATAACATTTTTATTTACATTCATTTTCCATAATAATAATGATTCGTATGAAAACACTTATCAAGAGAGCTTCATGAAAAAAATTGATATACGAAAGAAATTACAAGGCATATAGTAATTTATGAAATTCACAAGGCATGGTGTGAACCTATCTACTCGGACATAATAAGAATAGTCACTACGCACGGACTCTCGTCACATTGTGCGTACGTAATCCCCGCAATTAATCACACAAAATCATTTATTTCACCTAGGGGGACAATTCCCTCTTACAAGGTTAGAAAGGAGACTTACCTCGTGTCAAGTCTACTCCCCGGGTCAAGAACGCGCCCGAAACTCCAAATTCGTCGCCAAAGGACTCGAAACTAGCCAAATATTGCATAAATAAATCAATCTATACTCGAAAGTATGAAGTTCCCCTATTTAAGTGATTATTTCATCCTAAATTACAAAATCCCAAAATACACCCTCGGACGCACATGCTCGGATTCCGAAAATTTTCAAAGGAAACAATCACCCATAGCCTAAGAATCAATATCATGTAGTTTTTGTATGATTTCATAACTAGTTAGTTGGTAATTCTCTCATTTTCATAAAAATCTAGGTTTTACTCTAACCCATGATTTCTACTCATTTAAAGTGTTAATCTACCTAGGAATTTAAGTACTAAGCTAAATTTATGATAGGAATTACTTATCTTACAGTAGCTAGGTCGATTATCTCCTTTGCATGCTCTCAAAATCGTCTAAGGAAGAAGAAAGTTGTTCAAAAATGGTTAAGTCCCGTATTTAAACAACTTCACTGCCTAAAGAATTTTCGCACATGCGGTCTCGCATCTGCGGAGGAGGGGAAGGGGGGCCTGGCATCGCACCTGCGGAGCGGAGTCCGCACCTGCGGCTCCTCTTCTGCGAAAAATGATCCGCACCTGCGGAAATGGGCAACACCATCTGGGGGTCGCACCTGCGAGGCTGGGACCGCAGAAGCGGTCTCGGACCTGCGGCTAGCTTTCTGCAGGTGCGGTCGCACCAGATCTAGTGCACCAGCAGTCAGTTAAGGCTGGTTTTTGCCTCGCTCGATGCCGAATGGCATCCGGGCCCACCCGAGATCCTGTCCAATTATACCAACAAGTCCTAAATTATTATACAGACTCGCTCGAGCCTTCAGAACGTCCAAAACAACGCTAAATCTAAAAATCATACCCCAAAACCTATTGGATCAAACTTAAAAACTTTAAGTTCTTGAATTCGCTTTCAATACGCCGAACCTACTTATACTACTCGGGATGACCCCAAATTTTGCAAGCAAGTCATAAATGACATAACGGAACTATTCCCGGTCTCGAAATTCTGTTTGGACCTCGATAACACAAAAACACGTTCCAAACCTCAATTTGAACTTAAGAAAACTCTTATTTCACTATTTGGCGCCGAAATGCTCCCGGGTCATCCAAAACCCATTCCAAACATACATCTCAGTCCGAAATCATCATACAAACCTATCGGAACCTTCGAATCTCGATTCCGAGGTCGTTTACTTAAAATGTTGACCGAAGTCAAACTTGGCCTTAAAGTCCAACCTTAAGGAACTAAGTGTTCCTAAACCATTTCAAACTCCTACAAACCTCGAACCACCCGTCCCCGCAAGTCATAAATCAGTAAAAGAAACTACGGAAAGTCTCATTTAGGGGCATGGGTTCTAAAACGCAAAACGACCGGTCGGGTCGTTATATTCTCCATCTCTTAAACAAACGTTCGTCCGCGAACAGGTATAGAATAATACCTGGAGTGCTGAATAAGTGTGGGTGTCTACTCCGTATGTCCTCTTCGGACTCCCAAGTCGCCTCCTCGACTGGTTGGCCCCTCCACTGGACTTTTACAGAGGAAAACCTCTTGGACCTTAACTAGCAATCTTGCTTGTCAATAATAGCAATTGGCTCCTCCTCGTAGCCCAACCTCTCATCTAGATGAATGGTGCTGAAATCTACCACGTGAGAGAAGTCGGCGTGGTATCTACGGAGCATGGACACATGAAAGACCGGATGAACTCCTGATAAACGGGGAGGTAAAGCAAGCTCATAAGCAACCTTTCCAACTCGCTTCAACACCTCGAATAGACCTATAAACCTTGGGCTCAGCTTGCCCTTCTTCCCAAACCTCATAATACCCTTCATCGGCGAGACTTTCAACATAACCTTCTCTCCCTCCATAAATGATACATCATGCGCCTTATGATCCACGTGACTCTTTTGTCTGGACTGTGCTGTGTGAAGCCTCTCCCGAATCAACTTTACTTTCTCCAAAGCATCCTTCACCAGATCAGTGCCATACAACCTAGCCTCGCCAGGCTCAAACCACCCGATAGGAGAACGACATCGCCGACCATACAAGGCCTCAAATGGAGCCATCTCAATGCTGGACTGATAACTATTATTATAAGCAAACTCGGCCAAAGGCAAGAACTGGTCCCATTGACCTACAAAGTCAATCACACATGCCCTGAGCATGTCCTCCAATATCTGAACTGTCCCCTCCGACTTCCCGTCAGTCTTAGGGTGGAATGTTGTGTTGAGCTCTACCCGGGTGCCCAACCCACTCTGCAATGCTCTCCAGAAGTTCGAAGTGAACTGAGGACCTCGATCTGATATAATGGACACAGGCACCCCGTGCAACCGAACTATCTCCCGAATGTAGATCTGGGCCAACCTCTCCGAAGTATAAGTAGTATCTACTGGAATGAACTGCGCCGACTTGGTCAACTTGTCCACAATGACCCAAACCGCATCAACTTTCTGTAAAGTCCGAGGTAACCCAACTACGAAGTCCATAGTGATGTGCTCCCATTTCCACTCAGATATAGGCATCTACTGAAGTAGGCCTCCTGGCCTCTGGTGCTCATACTTAACCTGCTGGAAATTTAAACATCTAGCCACATACTCCACTATGTCTTTCATCATCCGCCTCCACTAGAAATGCTGCTTCAAGTCACGATACATCTTCGTAGCACCAGGATGAATAGAATACCGTGAACTGTGAGCCTCCTCTAGAATCCTCTCTCTCAGGCCATCAACATTAGGGACACATAAGCGACCCTCAAGTCTCAGAACACCATCCTCGCCAATAGAAACCTCATTGGCACCACCCTGTACCACTATAGCCCAGAGAGCCTCCAAGTGCGGATCGTCAAACTGCCGAGCCCTCATCTCCCCCAATAATGATGACTTAGCAATCACACGTGCAAGAACTCAGCTGCGCTCTAAAAGGTCCAACCTCACCAAGCGATTAGCCAAGGACTGAATGTCCAAAGCTAGAGGTCTCTCCTCCGCTGAATGTAAGCCAAGCTACTGATACTCTCCGCCTTTCTGCTCAAGGCGTATGCAACAACATTCGCCTTGCCCGGGTGATAAAGAATAGTGATGTCATAATCCTTCAGCAACTCAAGCCACATGCACTGCCTCAAATTAAGATCCCTCTGCTTGAACAAGTGCTGCAAGCTGCGGTGGTCCGTATAAACCTCACAAGGCACCCCTTACAAATAGTGCCTCCAAATCTTAAGAGCATGAACAATCGTCGCCAACTCCAAATCGTGCACAAGATAGTTTTTCTCATGAACCATCAGATGACGTGAGGCATATGCAATAACTCGCCCCTCCTGCATCAACACACATCCCAAACCGACGCGTGAAGCGTCGCAATAAATTGTATACATCCCAGAATCGGAAGGCAATATTAGAATTGATGCTGAGGTCAATGCTGTCTTGAGCTTCTGAAAGCTCGCCTCACACTCGTCGGACAATCGGAACGGGGCATTCTTCTGAGTCAATCTACTTAGAGGAGATGCAATGGATGAAAAACCCTCCACAAATCGGCGATAATAACCTGCTAGACCCAAGAAACTCCTGATCTCTGTAGTTGAAGTAGGGCGTGACCAACTCTGAACTGCCTCAGTCTTCTTAGGATCAACCTTGATACCCTCTCCGGATACCACATGTCCCAAGAATGCCACAGAATCAACCCAAAACTCACACTTGGAGAACTTAGCATACAACTTCTGTTCTCGCAAAGTCTGGAGCACAACTCTCAAATGTTGCTCGTGCTCCCCCAGACTTCGTGAGTAAATCAGGATGTCATCAATATGGACAATGACAAAAGAATCAATATAAGGCTTGAACACCCTGTTCATCAAGTCCATAAATGTTGTTGGGGCATTAGTCAAGACAAAGGACATCACCAGGAACTCATAATGACCATATCTCGTACGAAAGGCCGTCTTCGGAACATCTGAGTCCCTAATCTTCAGCTGATGGTACCCATATCTCAAGTCAATCTTAGAAAACACCCGAGCACCCTGAAATTGGTCAAACAAATCATCGATACGCGGCAACGGGTACTTGTTATTGATGGTGACCTTGTTCAACTGGTGGTAATCAATACACATCCGCATAGTCCCATACTTCTTCTTCACAAATAGCACTGGAGCACCCCAAGGCGATACGCTCGGTCTGATAAACCCCTTAGCCAATAACTTTTCAAGTTGTTCTTTCAATTCCCTCAATTCTTTCGTAGCCATACGGTATGGGGGAATAGATATAGGTTTGGTGCCTGTAGCTAAGTCAATGCAAAAATTGATGTCACGATCCGGTGGCATGCCTGGAAGGTCTGAAGGGAATACATCAACAAACTCTCGAACTACTGGCACTGAATCAATCGTCGGAGACTCGGCGGTAGTGTCTCGCACATAAGCAAGATAAGCCAAACAACCCTTCCCGACCATATGTCGAGCCTTCAGGAAAGAAATAACCCGACTAGCTCCACTAACTGAGGAACCCCTCTACTCCAGTCTCGGCAACTCGGGCATGGCTAGAGTAACAGTCTTGGCATGGAAATCTAGGACAACATGATAAGGAGACAGCCAATCCATGCCCAGGACGACCTCAAAATCAACCATATCAAGAAACAGGAGGTCCGATCTGGTCTCGAACCCACAGAATATAACCACATAGGACCGATAAATCCGGTACACAACCACAGAATTGCCCACATGAGTGGACACATAAACAGGAGTACCCAAGGACTCATGAGGAATATCCAGAAAATGAGCAAACAAAGATGATACAAATAAGTGGATCCTGGATCAAATAACACCGAGGCATCTCTACCGCAAACTGAAATAATACCGGTGATCACGGCATCTGAGGCCACTGCATCTGATCTGGCCAGAATAGCATAGAATCTGGCTGGAGCGCCGGATGACTGACCTCCACCGGAATAAACAGGAGTTGACTGGGATCCCCCTGCCTGGCCTCCACTTCTGGGACGACCCCTACCATCCTGCCCTCCACCTCTGGGTGGCCGAACCGCTGGTGCTGACCTCATAGGCTGGTGACCCTACTGCACTGCCTTGCCCCGAAGCCTGGGACAATACCTCTTCATATGGCCTGGATCCCACACTCATAACAACCTCATGGTACCATGGCCTGCTGCCCCGAAGAAGAACCCTAAATAGCTGGAGGGCGATGTGAACCCTCTGGCATAGCACTGAAGTAAGGGCCGGAAGACCCCTGATGACCAGAATATCCGCCGGAGGGACCTTGAATAGCTGGCGGGCGGTAAGAACTCTCCGGTATAGCGCTGAAATAAGGCCTCACTGGAACACCTCGGGGAGGTGGAGGGGATGCTGAATATGGAGGCCTACTAGGTTGGCCCCTACCGAACTGACCTTTGCCCCTGGCTGGAGCACCTCTGAAATCCCCAAAAAATCTAGCTCTCTTATCCTGCTGACTCTGCTCTCTGCCCCTCAATCGATAACCCTCAATCCGGCGAGCAATCTCGACTACAAGCTGATAAGGACTTCTCCTTTGTACGTGCACGAACCATCTGAGCCTCGCTTTCCGCATCTTGTCATCGATGGGAGACACGCCTATCTTTTCCATCCTAGTGTGCACGTACATCCACCTCAATATCCTCATTTCTGCTACTTTCATTTTGTGGATAAGTGAGTTCTTAGCTGGCCAACCCTCAGCCCCATGCATCATGGTAAAACAATTCCTACTATGCAACACATAGTGGGTGATGGGGGAAGTAAACATTAGCATAAATATACACACATATATATATATTCTTTCTTTTTATATATTTTAAAATAGTGTATTTATCTCATCTTTCCATGAATAGTCTCTCCCCCCCCCCCCCAAAACCAATTTTTTATCTGGCGTGTTTATTTGATGAAAAATATTTTTCATAAAGAATATTCGACTTTTAAAAATTTTACACAAGGAAATTAATTCCTACATTATTATAATTAAAGGTAGACAATAAGTTATGAGGATATGAATGGATGATACTACAATAACTTATACAGTGCGCATAAGTGAAGTTTGAAGAAGGTAGGGTGTAAACAAATTTTATCCATATCTTGTGTAAGATAGAAATGTTGTTCCTAAAACACCCTCGGCTCAAAAAAGACATTTCCAAAATAAGTTTGAAAAATACAAGAGTAAAAAAGGTATAAGGAAAATACTAAAGAAAAAAATGTCGATAGCAAAAATAGTAAAGATAACCAAATCAAAAGAAATAAAAGTAGTGATAAAACTGAAAAAAGATAATAATAGTAGAATAATAATATTGATACTTATAATGAGAAGAAGGAATGAATAAGGTTCTCTAAACTAGAATCATGCTCTCCCACGTAGACGAGGAATCGACTACCAACTAAGCTTCTACCCTAATCATCGACCTACGTGATCTTCTATCTAGGGTCATGTTTTCGGTGAGCTGGAGATATGTCATGTCATGTCTAATCACCTCTCTCAAATTCTTCCTTTGTCTACCTTTACCTCTCCTTAGACCTAACAATACCAACTTTTTGCACCTCTTCACCGGGATAATTATGCTTAGGGGTGCTTATCGGATGGATAATTACGCTTAACAGTTCGAGTTATCGGTTATCGGAGTATAAATATAATAATCTACTAGCCATCCGATAAGACATTGGACGGATTGGGATCGGATTAACAATTATTCGGCGGTTATCGAACGGTTTATCGGCTACACCAAATAGAATTTTTTTGAACAATCAACAAATCCTCTAACATAAGCATGCATTTTAATTCACCCAACACTTAGAATTAAAATGTTACAGGGGACTTGTCACTCTTAGTACAGTAATTTTAAAAGCTACTGCATATTAGCACATTTCGATGTGATTATATTAAATTTAAAAAGATGTTTTTTCTTCCTTTATTGTAATTTGGAAAAATTCAAATGGAAATTTTATGGTGCAGATGTGATGATAATAAGGTAATTATTTTCGTGTTGTAATTTGAATGGCCAACTGCATATTTCAAACCGTCTCTGTTAGTTTTTGAACAATCAATACCATTAGAATTTTTATCTACAAAGGTAATACTATGGCTCATGAATTTAATTCATGTCCACTCATAATTCATAAAAATCCAGAGATGACTGTCATTAGGCATTAGCTACAGACATCATATAATTCTATCATTCTATGTTACAATTTTTCACGCATTTTCAATTGTTTTGGTTTAAAGAATGTTCAAATTCAACGGGTAATCTGGTGTCAAAATTCTAAGCATAGTAAGAAGACATGTCGATGCTTTCAGACTAATATCGACTTCAAATTCAAAAGACTGTCTTGTTAATATAATATAGTATTTTTGAAGAGTGGTCTTCCAATCTAGTACATACAAGAATTACTGATAAGGATAAAAGTGTAAATATATAAATTCTTAAAGGGTTAACGGTTTATCTGATAAGAAAATTGAGTAATCCGCATCCAAACTGTTAAGCCGTTGATTATAAAATCTCAATCGGTTCACCATCCATTACCCTGATAATCTGATATCAATAAGTCAATAAGTCATCGGTTCGGTTTGGTTAACAGTTTCGGTTCGATTTTAAACATCCCTAGTTATGCTTATCCTCTTTACTTTCCCTCAATGGCAGCTTGATAGAGTACGAAGCTTAAAGATGAATAGTTATTAGAGGCCTTTGGAGGCAAAGATGTTTATAATATTTTACAATCACCCTCTTCTAATATTTTCTTCCTAGTTGATGATATATCCAATTTATTTATTTATTTTCTGAAAGCATCTTCCCTTTGGAAGAAATGTCTTTATTTTTCTATGCGCAATATTATATAGGTATGTGAAAAAATAATTAATTTTTTGATTTCATTCAGTATATCAATTGGAGTATTATCTTTTATTTGTATAGTTTTTTCTAGTACTTTTATTATAAAATAATTTCAAAAATCAATATGTAGATAATTAGCTCAAGGTAAGTATATAAATCATTGTAAAGTGAATATTAATCCAAGTTAAAGAGAAGAAGCGGAATGAAGGAGGAAGTCATTTAAGTGCATGTCATTCATTTGTTATAACTCAACTAAATTTTCTCATAAAAATAGCATAATGTTTGGAATTATGCCATAATAATTATCGACATAGAAAAAGGTTGATATAGAAAAAGGTTAATCAAGAGATTTACTTACCATTATAAAGAATTATAAGAATAGTCATTTAAAATACATTTATTCTATATACAATATGAATAACATTTGGGGCAGTATATTATTTGGGGCCTAAAGCACGGGCTTTAGTTGTCAGCAGAGGCGGATTCAGGAATCGGAGGTTGCGGGTGCCACTACTTTATGCATATAGTATATGGGGGGTGAAATATATATATATATATATATATATATATATATATATATATATATATATATNTAAAGGAAAAACAAGAAAAAAGAGAGAAACAAAAAGAAATCGCTGCTGCTGGGATTCGATCTTGAATCCACAAGGATAGGGGAGATCTTCTAGGCAGGTAGCAGGACCACTGGCACCCACACCATCTTTGTTTAGTTTGGGTGCCATCAATTCAATATATGGTTATTTAATAGATATATTAAATACATAGTAAATATTTTACCGAAGCGAGCGGGTGCCGTGGCACCCCGAACCCATAAGGTAGATCCGCCCCTGGTTGTCAGCCACCCTTGCTTTTCCGAACCATCTGACCCTAACTTTTCACATCTTGTCCACCATAAAAATCACTCGTACCTTGTCCCCGTATTCGTTCATAATCTTATTTGTCCTCGTATGACCATACAACCATCTTAGCATACATATTTTACAGAAAATTAAAACAAGAAAAAATACAGAGCCTCTCCTCCCCACCCCCCACTCCCCCTACCCCCAAAAAAAGACACACAAACACTCGCACACACACAAAAAAGGATTTTTACACAGAATAACCGTCTCCCGAAATAGCAGTCCAAAAAGATTTGTGTTTTGTGTATTAATGTACTATTATACATATTTGTATTTTCTTATTGATTTTGGGATCAATTACAATGGAATAGAACCCCTGTATTTATAGGGGAAAAATGACTTAGCCACCAAGTAACAAACCCTAGAATCTCTCTAGAATTATACATTCACCATAAATAAAATATTATTTATAACACTCTCCCTTGAATTTCTATTCAACAGATAATGTCTATTCAAAAAAAATCTAGAGAAAGAAAAAGAGTACACATATCTAACAATACGCTTTTTGATTGCCTCGTTAAAAACCTTGCAAGGAAAACCAGTGGGACAAAACCTTTTAAGGGAAAAATAGTGCAACGCGCATTAACTGCCCCTGATAAGAGCATCAATTCAAATTCTTGAGTCTTCGCATTCCAATCTTGTGCACTAATTTCTTGAAGGTTGATGTCAACAGAGATTTGATGATTAAATCATCCATATTAATTCAATGAATATGTTGCACCTTGAAAATCCTCGTTTTTACATTATCATGCTTATAGTTATAGCAAGATACAAATGTGTACAAATTGCACTTAGGACGTAGTACTCCATGACCAAGAATTCTATATGCTTTAAGCAATATCCTTCAAGGATTGTCATATAAGTTAAGTCATATAAATAGACTTTAGATTTGCATCAAATTTTCATGTCATTCCAGACATATAAGATACATGAAAGTGATTGCACACCACATTGATTTTATACTTTCGAGCGTTTGAATTACATGCCCAAAATTACATGTATTTCATATGAAACCAATTCTATTCGAATTGTGTCTCTTCCATTTGGCCAATGCCTTTTTGTCCGTACTCGATAGACTTAAGATCCTCATCTATACTTAGCGCTATGATAGATGTCGTCGACGAACATTTTATATCGGTTCCAACCTCCTTATTTTTCATAAAGACATAACATAGAGATCTCTTCATACATATTTTCAAGTACATGAACCACTTTTGAAATTTTATGAAATATTATGTCATGTGATCTTCTAGATCACTTGCCTCCTTATTATGATCATTTGCTCATCTTCTTTATCAATAAGTTTATTTGAACCGATTTGTCTATACGCTTTAAGTGTACCATAGACTTTGTCCTTCTAGGACTCAATAGGAGCATTTACAATGAGAATATAATTACTTTCTTTGGGCTAGCAAATGCGTCTGGCATGCTTTGTAATATATTGCAAATGAATTATCTCTTTATGAACTTCAAGTTCATATTATCTTATTCGAGGATCTAGAGGTACAAATGATAATTTATTCCACATAACTTTTTCTCAACTGTTTATTCTTGTCTCCCCCTCATGTTAGAAAAACTAACTTTCTTACTCGATTTTAGGAACCCATCTTTGTGCGTTATGGTGTTAATCAAAATATACACCGCACATCAATAATAATACGATGGAATTATTTGGTTTTTGACTCTGAACCGGTTGTGAGAGGAGAATGTAATATTTTTATTATATAGAAAAGCATTGATGGTCGACCAAGGGTATTTCAGTAATTTCATAATTGATTTAAGTTAAATTTTAATTGCTTTGGTAACACACATGTAAATAATTCATCTAGAGTTCTCTACAATTCAGTCCTCCAACTAGCTTTCTTTCACCATTTAATTTGTTCAATCATATGCGGGTCTATCATTTCTTCATTAGCGTTGACCTTTCTCTCTCATTTTTCCTTTTCCTTCGTATCCTCTTTTAGGGATCTCCTGTTGCCTTTGATTTGCTTGGTCCTATCCTCTTCTAATTCTTGCTTTTCCACAACAGTGTCCCAATGGTTAACATCTTCTTACCCATAGTTGAAGCAAAAAGTGAGTAGACGAGGTATCTACCACTTTTTTTATGGATGCTTGCAAGTGTAAATTTTCCAATTTTTTCCACCACTTATGCTTAGACTCATGCGAAGGGAGTTGTTCAAGCATTTTGGATTACTTTTCTCATTAAGGAAATGATATAGAAGCTCGAAATTCGGCTCAATGTGCTGGAAATGATGAGGGATTGTGCTCTTGACATAGTTGGTTTAACAAATTAACAAGCAATTAGATTTCAAATACAACTATGTGTTTTACAATTTGGGATAACATTGTGGCTATTGCTTGCTTAGTATTGGTGTCGATCCAAGTAAACGCTCTTATAACCCTATTCTTTCCCTCACCAAGTTCCGTATTCCGTTGTTTTTCTTGTAATTTTTCTTCCAAACCTCCTGCTGAATGAGTTTTGAAGTTGATCCATGATCCAAAATGGCAGTTTCTTAGTTTTACTTCCTTTACTTTATTATTTCAACTACAAAAACAATTTTAGGAGTTGCATTATGTGCATAATTGGTTGTCAATGTGTAATCAATGCAGAGTATGAGATTTTTAAGATCACAGAGGTGATAAACTTGTGATTAGTTCTTGAATCTTTATAGTTTAACTGGAAAAAATGGAGGAGAAAGCATTATTCCCATCAACTTTCACCTTTGATGTACTAACATACATTAGATACTATCGGCAAAAGCAACATGAAGAGGCTGTGTAGAAGGTTGCGAGCTTACAAACACGAGCGATATGATGGTTTTGTTTAAAACTTCACTGTGACAAATCAAATAATAAAAGCTTAAAAAGAATCGATTTTTTGGCAGATATAAAAGGAAAATTGATAAAACATTATGAGTGTAGAACTCTGGTTTCATGATTTTAATATTTTATTTCCTTTCTATGGTCAGGTTTTTAATGTTATGTTTCAAGGACCCAAATGCAAGGAGTATAAAATCAAAAGAATTTTTTTACTAAAGAGCTACTTGCAGAGGATGAAAGAAAAGACGCAGAATTTTCAATTTTTATGTCTTGGTGGAACTAAAGAGGTAGTTGCAGATGATGAAAATAAAGTTGTTAAAATTTCATTCCACATTTCCTGATTGATTTAAAAGTGTGTTTTCACTTTTAATGCATCACCATCTACTCATGTGAAAGTTATTTATGTATTATATTTCTCCTTTGTGGTAAAATTTGGGAGTAGAAAGTATGAAAAATGAAAAGTTGGAAGATCTGGGTGATTCAAGAAATACAAATAATCATAGTGTACCATAAGAACCTTGTAACGATCCGACCGGTCGTTTTGCGTTTTAGAACCCCGTGTCCCTAAATGAGACTTCCCGTAGTTGCTTGTACTGATTTATGACTTACGGGGATGGGTGGTTCGAGGTTTGGAGGAGTTTATAATGGTTTAGGAACACTTAGTCCCTTAAGGTTGGCCTTTAAGTCCAAGTTTGACTTTGGTCAACATTTTTAGTAAACGACCTCGGAATCGAGATTCAAAGGTTCCGGTAGGTTTGTATGATGATTTCAGACTTGGGAAGATGTTCGGAACGGGTTTTGGATGACCGGGGAGCGTTTCAGCGCCTAATAGTGAAACAAGAATTTCCTTAAGTTAAAATTGAGGTATGGAACGTGTTTTGTGTTATCGAGGTCCAAACGGAATTCCAAGACTGAAAATAATTATGTTATATCATTTACGACTTGCTTGAAAAATTTGGTGTCATTCTGAGTAGTATAGGTAGGTTCGGCATAATGAAAGATAATTCAAGAACTTAAAGTTCTTAAGTTTGATCCAATAGGTTTTGGGGTATGATTTTTAGATTTAGCGTTGTTTCGAACGTTCTGAAGGCTCGAGCGAGTCCATATTATGATTTAGGACTTGTTGGTATATTTGGACGGGGTATCGAGTGGGCCCAGATTCCATTCGGGCATCGAGCGAGGCAAAAACCAGCCTTAAATGGCTGCTGGTGCACCAGATCTGGTGCGACCGCACCTGCGGAGGTCTAGCCGCAGGTGCGAGACCGCTTCTGCGGTCCCAGCCTCGCAGGTGCGACCCTAGGTGGTGTTGCCCATTTCCGCATGTGCGGATCATTTTTCGCAGAAGCGAGTCGCAGGTGCGGACTCCGTTCCGCAGGTGCGAAACTAGGCCCCCTTCCCCTCCTCCGCAGATGCGAGGTTTTTCTCGCAGATGCGGTCCTCGAGCCGCAGGTGCGAAAGACCTGTAGGAGGTGAAGTTATTTTAAATACGAGACTTAGCCATTTTTGAACACCATTCTTCATCCTTGGACGATTTTGAGAGCATGCAAAGGAGGTAATCGACCTAGCTACTGTAAGGTAAGTAATTCCTACCATAAATTTAGCTCAACACTTAAACTCCTAGGTAGATTAACACATTAAATTAGTAGAAATCATGGGTTAGAGTAAAACCTAGGTTTTTATGAAAATGAGAGAATTACCAACGAACTAGTTATGAAATCATACAAAAACTACATAATATTGATCCTTAGGCTATGGGTGATTGTTTCCTTTGAAAATTTCCGGAATCCAAGCATGTGGGCCCGAGGGTGAATTTTGGGGGTTTTCAATTTAGGTTGAAATAATCATTTAAATAGAGGAATTTCATACTTTTGAGTATAGACTGATTTATTTATGCAATATTTGACTAATTTCGAGTCCTTGGGCGACGAATTTGGAAATCCGGGCGTGTTCTTGACCCGGAAAGTAGACCTGACACAAGGTAAGTCTCCTTTATAACATTGTAAGAGGGATTTGTCCCCATAGGTGAAATAAACGATTTTTTGTGATTAATTGCGGGGACTACGTACGTACGATATGACGAGACCTCGTGTGTAGTGACTAATCTTGATATGTCCGGGTAGTTAGGTTCACACTATGCCTTGTGAATTTCATAAATTACTATATGCCTTATAATTCCCTCGTATGCAAATTTGTTTCATGAAGTTCTCTTGATAGGTGTTTTCAGACGAACCATTATTATTTTGGAAAAAGGATTTAAGTAAAAATGTTATGTTTATGTGTGACCGCTTCACAATATATATATTCCGCAAGCGGAGTGAATCTTTCCACTACTCTCATGGGAGCGAGCCATACGCCACGACAAGTTAATAGATGCATCTATGGTTCGCGTCGTTCGACCCTCTGGCAGTGCACATTTACTATTATGTTGTCCCAAACCGTACCTTCTGATATATTGTGTGCATGCTGCTTGTTTGATGTTATTCATGACATAAACTGTTAAATGACTTGAAATGATAGATTTGAAATTTGTATGTTAGAGTTTCGACTCGAAGTAGGTTTCGTAACATGCTAGATATTCACTGTTCTATTATTCATGTGTACTTGTTACTCTCTTTAAGTTATACACATAATTATACTGTTTGGACCCTAGTAAGTGTCAAGTCGACCTCTCGTCACTACTTCTTCGAGATTAGACTGGATACTTACTAGGTACATATTATTTTATGTACTCATGCTACACTCTGTACTTAATTGTACAGGATTTGAGGCAGGTGCATCTGAGTATCAGTCTGGAGCTCGTTCTTGTTTTATATCCAGTCGAGGCTTCACAGTGAGCTGTTTCTCCTGGCGATTTCCAGCAGCATTTTGGAGCTATTGTTTTGCCATTTCTGCCTATACATACTCAGACAGTAAGACTGAATTTTATTCTTTGATATTATTCTACTAGATGCATGTAGACTTGTGACACTAGTTCCTGGCACACACGTTAGTAGACATTATTTTGGGATGTAAATATTAATTATGACTTTCATGGCTATTTCTGTTTAAGATTGCCTAAGTTATCCGCTTTTGCTTAAATGTCTTAAATCTAAATCAAGTAAGTATTTGGAAATGTTTTGGTAAATTAAATGAAACTCACTAGTAAATCGATATTGGCTTGCCTGACAACGGTGTTGGGCGCCATCGCGACCTGATTTAGGATTTGGGTCGTGACAATATGGTATCAGAGATCTAAGTTCACGTAGGTCTCACAAGTTACGGTCAAACCCAATAGAGTCTAGCGGATCGGTATGGAGACATCTGTATTTATCTTCGTGAGGCTATAGGGTGTTAGGAAATCTCCCTTTATTCATCTTCTATCGTGCAATTGATGGTATACCAAATCTCACTCTTCTATTCTCTCGCAGATGGTGAGGAAATGCGCATCCGACATTCACAACCCGGGAGGGGCCGCTACCTCCATCATCCGAGGTCGTGGTAGAGGTCGGGGGAGGGCACCGACCCGAGGTAGGGGATGAGGACATCCCAGAGTTGTTCCAGTTGCACCACCAGCGGATCCCATTACTGAGGACAGGGCGAGGTGCCCCCAACAGATCCTACCCCGTTGGACTTTATGACGGCGCCAGGATTCCAGGAGGTCATGGGCCGTATGATGCGGTTCATGGACACCATGACCCAAGTTGGTTTATTTCCAGCGAATTCTGCCACATCTCAAGCGGGAGGGGGGGACCCAGACCCCTACTGCTCAGGCCGCAGGTCATGCAGCGGCAGTATATCAGACCCCGAGTACACTGCCCATGGTGGGGTTCAGTCAGCAGCAACATCACCTAAGCCCAGACCAGCTGCGGACGGCGATCCGCAGAAGCTATTGGATAGATGGACCATATTGCACCCTCTTGTCTTCGTAGGTGAGCGTCATGAGGACACACATGACTTTATTGATAGGTGCAGGAATAGACTGCACAACATGAGGATATTGGAGTCCCATGGAGTTGATTTCACTACCTTCCAGTTAGAGGGCAGGGCCCGCAGGTGGTGGAAATCCTATATTCTTGGAAAACCGACAGATTCTCCTCCCCTCACTTGGGAGAAGTTCACTCAGTTGTTCCTGGATAGATATATCCCACCCTCTGAGAGGGAAGAGATGCGGTATCAGTTTGAGCAGCTGGACAGGGTCAGATATCAGTGACTGACTACGAGGCTAGGTTTTCTGAGATGTCTCGTCATGCACTCATGATACTTCCTACTGATGCAGAGAGAGTGCGGAGATTTTTAGTTGGGTTGCACTCAGGTATTAGGTCCAACATGGACCGAGAGGTGGAGATGAGGACTCCTTATTAGCTCGTGGTCGAGATTGCTCGCCGGATTGAGGGTTATCGATCGAGGGGCAAAGAGAAGAGTCAGCAGGATAAGAGAGTTAGATTTTCTAGAGATTTCAGAGGTGCTCCAGCCAGGGGTATAGGTCAGTTCGGTAGGGGCTAGCCTAGTAGGCCTCCATATTCAGCACCCTCACCACCTCCCTGAGGTATTCTAGCGAGGCCTTATTTCAGCGCTATACCGGAGAGTTTCTACCGCCCGCCAGCTATTCAGGGTTGCTCCGGCGGATATTCTGGTCATCAAGGGTCTTCTAGCCCTTACTCCAGTGCTATGCCAGAGAGTTCACATAGCCCTCCAGCTATTCAAGGTTCTTCTTCAAGGCAACATGCCATGGTACCAGGAGGTTGTTATGAGTGTGGGGATCCATGCCATATGAAGAGGTATTGTCCCAGGCTTCGGGGCAAGGCAGTGCAGCAGGGTCACCAGCCTATGAGGTCTGCACCAGCGGTTCGGCCACCCAGAGGTGGAGGACAGGCTGTTAGGGGTCTTCCTAGAGGTGGAGGCCATGCAGGGGGAGCCCAGTCAACTCCTGTTTATTCCGGTGGAGGTAAGTCATCCGGCGCTCCAGCCAGATTTTATGATATTCCAGCCATATCAGATGCAGTGGCCTCATATGCCGTGATCACATGTATTATTTCAGTATGCGGTAGAGATGCCTCGGTATTATATGATCCAGGATCCACTTATTCATATGTACTAGCTTTGTTTTCTCATTTCCTGGATATTCCCCCGGAGTCCTTAGGTACTCCTATTTATGTGTCCACTCCTGTGGGTAATTCTGTGGTTGTGGACCAGATTTATCGATCCTGTGTGGTTACATTCTGTGGGTTCGAGACTAGAGCGAACCTCTTGTTGCTTGATATGGTTGATTTTGAGGTCATCCTGGGCATAGATTGGCTATCTCCTTATCATGTTGTTCTAGATTGCCACGCCAAGACTGTTACTCTAGCCATGCCCGAGTTGCCGAGATTGGAGTGGAGAGGTTCCTTAGTTAGTGCAGCTAGTCGGGTCATTTCCTTTCTTAAGGCTCGACATATGGTCGAGAAGGGTTGTTTGGATTATCTTGCTTATGTGTGGGACACCACCGCCGAGTCTCCGACGATTGATTCAGTGCCAGTAGTTCGAGAGTTTGTTGATGTATTCCCTTCAGACCTTCCAAACATGCCACTAAATCGTGACATCGATTTTTGCATTGACTTAGCTCCAAGCACCCAGCCTATATCTATTCCCCCATACCGTATGGCTCCGAAAGAATTGAAGGAATTGAAAGAACAGTTTGAGGAGTTGTTGGCTAAGGGGTTTATCATACCGAGCGTATCGCCTTGGGGTGCTCCAGTGCTATTTGTGAAGAAGAAGGATGGGACTATGCAGATGTGTATTTATTACCGACAGTTGAACAAGGTCACCATCAAGAACAAGTACATGTTGCCGCGTATCGATGATTTATTTGACCAGTTGCAGGGTGCTCGGGTATTTTCTAAGATTGACTTGAGATCGAGGTACTATCAGCTGAAGATTCGGGACTCGGATGATCCGAAGACTGCCTTTCGTACGAGATATGGTCATTATGAGTTCCTGGTAATGTCCTTTGGTTTGACTAATGCCCCAACATTATTTATGGACTTGATGAACAGGGTGTTCAAGCCTTATATTGATTGCTTTGTCATTGTCTTTATTGATGACATTCTGATTTACTCACGTAGTCTGCGGGAGCGCGAGCAACATTTGAGAGTTATGCTCCAGACTTTGCGAAAACAGAGGTTGTATGCTAAGTTCTCCAAGTGTGAGTTTTGGTTGGATTCTGTGGCATTCTTGGGACATGTGGTATCCAGAGAGGGTATCAAGGTGGATCCTAAGAAAATTGAAGCAGTTCAGAGTTGGCCACACCCTACTTCAGCTATAGAGATCTGAAGCTTCTTGGGTCTGGCAGGTTATTATCGCCGATTTGTGGAGGGTTTTTCATCCATTGCAGCTCCTCTGACCAAATTGACTCAGAAGAATGCCCCATTCTGATGGTCCGACGAGTGTGAGGCGAGCTTTCAGAATCTCAAGACAACATTGACCTCAGCACCAGTTCTAGTATTTCCTTTCGAATTTGGGATGTATGCAGTTTATTGCGATGTTTCGCGCTTCGGTTTGGGATGTGTGTTGATGCAGGAGGGGCGAGTTATTGCATATGCCTCACGTCAGCTGAAGGTTCATGAGAAAAATTACCCTGTGCACGATTTGGAGTTGGCATCGATTGTTCATGCTCTTAAGATTGGGAGGCACTATTTGTATGGGGTGACTTGTGATGTTTATACGGACCACCGTAGCTTGCAGTACTTGTTCAAGCAGAGGGATCTCAATTTGAGGCAGGTGGCTTGAGTTGCTGAAGGATTATGACATCACCATCCTTTATCATCCGGGCAAGGCGAATGTTGTTGCAGATGCCTTAAGCAGAAATGCGGAGAGTATGGGTAGCTTGGCTTACATTTCGGAAGAGGAGAGACCTCTAGCTTTGGACATTCAGTCCTTGGCTAATCGCTTGGTGAGGTTGGACCTTACAAAGCCCAACGAGTTCTTGCACGTGTGGTTGCTTATTCATCATTATTGGGGGAGATTAGTGCTCGACAGTTTGATGATCCGCACTTGGTGGCTCTCCGGGAGACAGTGGTACAGGGTGGTGCCAAGGAGGTTTCTATTGGCGAGGACGGTGTTCTGAGACTTCAGGGTCGCTTATGTGTCCTTAATGTTGATGGCTTGAGGTAGAGGATTCTAGAGGAGGCTCACAGTTCACGGTATTCTATTTATCCTGGTGCTACGAAAATGTATCGTGACTTGAAGAAACATTTATGGTGGAGGCAGATGAAGAAAGACATAGTGGAGTTTGTGGCTAGGTGTTTAAATTTCTAGGAGGTTAAGTATGAGCACCAGAGGCCAGGAGGCCTACTTCAGTAGATGCCTATACCTGAGTGGAAATGGGAGCGCATCACTATGGACTTTGTAGTTGGGTTGCCTCGGACTTTACGGAAGGTTTATGCGGTTTGGGTCATTGTGGACAGGTTGACCAAGTCGGCGAATTTCATTCCAGTAGCTACTACTTATACTTTGGAGAGGTCGCCCCAGATCTACATTCGAGAGATAGTTCGGTTGCACGGTGTGCATGTGTCCATTATATCAGATCGATGTCCTCAGTTCACCTCGCACTTCTGGAGAGCATTACAGAGTGAGTTGGGCACCCGGGTAGAGCTCAGCACAACATTTCACCCTCATACTGACGGGCAGTCGGAGCAGACAATTCAGATATTGAAGGACATGCGTGATTGACTTTGGAGGATAGTGGGACCAGTTCTTTCCTTTGGCCGAATTTTCTTATAATAATAGTTATCAGTCCAGCATTGAAATGGCTCCATTTGAGGCCTTGTATGGTCGGCGATGTCGTTCTCCCATCGGGTGGTTTGAGCCTGGCGAGGCTAAGTTATATGGAACCGACCTGGTGAAGGTTGATTTGGAGAAAGTGAAGTTGATTCAGGAGAGGCTTCGCACAACACAGTCCAGACAGAAGAGTTACGCAGATCAAAAGGCGTGTTATGTATCATTTATGAAGGGAGAGAAGGTTCTGTTGAAAGTCTCGACGATGAAGGGTATTTATGAGGTTTGGGAAGAGGGACAAACTGAGCCCAAGGTTTATAGGTCTATTCGAGGTGTTGAGGCGAGTTGGAGAGGATGCTTATGAGCTTGCCTTACCTCCCAGTTTATCAAGAGTTCATCCGGTGTTTCATGTGTCCATGCTCCGGAGATACCACGCCGACTTATCTCACATGGTAGATTTCAACACCATTCAGCTAGATGAGAGGTTAAGTTATGAGGAGGAGGCAGTTGCTATCATTGACAGGCAAGATCGCCAGTTGAGGTCCAAGAGGTTTTCCGCCGTGAAGGTCTAGTGGAGGGGCCAACCAGTCGAGGAGGCGACTTCGGAGTCCGAGGAGGACATGCGGAGCAGATATCCGCACTTATTCAGCACTCCAGGTATGATTCTAGACCCGTTCGAGGATGAACATTTGTTTAAGAGGTGGAGAATGTAACGACCCGACCGGTCGTTTTGCGTTTTAGAACCCCGTGCTCCTAAATGAGACTTCCCGTAGTTGCTTTTACTTATTTATGACTTGCGGGGATGGGTGATTAGAGGTTTGGAGGAGTTTAGAATGGTTTAGGAACACTTAGTCCCTTAAGGTTGGCCTTTAAGACCAAGTTTGACTTTGGTCAACATTTCTAGTAAACGACATCGGAATCGAGATTCGAAGGTTTCGGTAGGTTCGTATGATATATTCGGATTTGTACGGATGTTCGGAACGGGCTTTGGATGACCGGGGAGCGTTTCGACGCCTAATAGTGAAACAAGAATTTTCTTAAGTTAAAATTGAGGTATGGAACGTGTTTTGTGTTATCGAGGTCCAAACGGAATTCCGAGACCGGGAATAGTTCTGTTATATCATTTATGACTTACTCGAAAAATTTTGTGTCATTCCGAGTAGTATAGGTAGGTTCGGTGTAATGAAAGCGAATTCAAGAACTTAAAGTTCTTAAGTTTGATCCAATAGGTTTGGGGTATGAGTTTTAGATTTAGCGTTGTTTCGGACGTTCCAAAGGCTCGAGCGAGTCCGTATTATGATTTAGGACTTGTTGGTATATATGGACGGGATCTCGGGTGGGCCCAGATGCCATTCGGGCATCGAGCGAGGCAAAAACCAGCCTTAAATGACTGTTGGTGCACTAGATCTGGTGCGACCGCACCTGCGGAGGTCTAGTCGCAGGTGCGATCCCAGGTGGTGTTGCCCATTTCCGCAGGTGCGGATCATTTTTCGCAGAAGCGGTGCCGCAGGTGCGAAACCAGGGCCCCTTCCCCTCCTCCGCAGATGCAATCCTCGAGCCGCCGGTGCGAAAGACCTGTAGGCAGTGAAGTTGTTTTAAATACGGGACTTAGCCATTTTTGAACACCTTTCTTCATCCTTGGACGATTTTGAGAGCATGCAATGGAGGTAATCGACCTAGCTACTGTAAGGTAAGTAATTCCTACCATAAATTTAGCTCATCACTTAAATTCCTAGGTAGATTAACACATTAAATTAGTAGAAATCATGGGTTAGAGTAAAACCTAGGTTTTTATGAAAATGAGAGAATTACCAACGGACTAGCTATGAAATCATACAAAAACTACATAATATTGATCCTTAGGCTATGGCTGATTGTTTCCTTCGAAAATTTCCGGAATCCGAGCATGTGGACCCGGGGGTGAATTTTGGGGGTTTTCAATTTAGGTTGAAATAATCATTTAAATAGAGGAATTTCATACTTTTGAGTATAGACTGATTTATTTATGCAATATTTGACTAGTTTCGAGTCCTTGGGCGACGAATTTGGAGTTTCGGGCGCGTTCTTGACCCGGGAAGTAGACTTGACACAAGGTAAGTCTCCTTTCTAACCTTGTAAGAGAGATTTTTCCCCATAGGTGAAATAAACGATTTCGTGTGATTAATTGCGAGGACTACGTACGTACGATGTGACGAGACTCCGTGCATAGTGACTAATCTTGATATGTCTGGGTAGTTAGGTTCACACCATGCCTTGTGAATTTCATAAATTACTATATGCCTTGTAATTCCCTCGTATGCAAATTTCTTTCATTAAGTTCTCTTGATAGGTGTTTTCAGACGAACCATTATTATTTTGGAAAAAGGATTTAAGTAAAAATGTTATGTTTATGTATGACCGCTTCACAATATATATATTCCGCGAGCGGAGTGAATCTTTCCACTACTCTCATGAGAGTGAGTCGTATGCCATGGAAAGTTAATAGATGCATCTATGGTTCGCGTCGTTCGACCCTCTGCCAGTGCACATTTACTATTATGTTGTCCCAAACCGTACCTTCTGATATATTGTGCGCATGCTGCTTGTTTGATATTATTCATGACTTAAACTGTTAAATGACTTGAAATGATAGATTTGTAATTTGTTTGTTAGAGTTTCGACTCGAAGTAGGTTTCGTAACATGCTAGATATTCACTGTTCTATTATTCATGTGTACTTGTTACTCTCTTTAAGTTATACACATAATTATATTGTTTGGACCCTAGTAAGTGTCAAGTCGACCTCTCGTCACTACTTCTTCGAGATTAGATTGGATGCTTACTGGGTACATATTATTTTATGTACTCATGCTACACTTTGTACTTAATTGTACAAGATTTGAGGCAGGTGCATCTGGGTATCAGTCCGGAGCTCGTTCCTAATTTATATCCAGTCGAGGCTTCATAGTGAGCTGCTTCTCCTGGCGATTTCCAGCAACACTTTGGAGCTATTCTTTTGCCATTTTTGTCTATACATACTTAGACAGTAGGGCAGACTTTTATTCTTTTGATATTATTCTACTAATGCCTGTAGACTTGTGACACTAGTTCCTGGCACACCGTTAGTAGATATTATTTTGGGATGTAAATTGTGATGACCCAAAAGGTCATCTTACGTAATTTAAGCTATATCTGTGTTCCGAGGCTCTGAGAGCCTCCGTTAGTCTTACCTCGATATGCGTGCGCAGCCCGGGCGTGTAGCCGGGAAGCTATTTATGTGAAAATTGGATTAAAAAAATGAGTTTTGATAATTAATAAATGAATATAGTTGACTTTGGTCAACATTTCTGGTAAACGGACCCGTACCCGTGATTCGACGGTCCCGGAGGGTCCGTAGGAAAATATGGGACTTGGGCATATGCCCGGAATCGAATTCCGAGGTCCCAAGCCCGAGAAATGAATCTTTAAAGAAAATTGTTTTCTGAACTTGAAATGACGTGATTCGGATTAAAAATGGGAAATTTAGAACTTTATGAAGTTTGAGAAATTTCTAAGAGTTTTGAGGTTTAATTCCGTGTTTTTGATGATATTTTGATGATTTAAAAGCTTGAACAAGTTCGTAGGACGTATTGGGAGACGTGTGTGCTTTTGGTTTTGAGACCCGAGGGCTCGGGTGAGTTTCGGGTGGCTAACATGATGGTTTCAAGTT
>ML269082.1:6660-83844 GCA_005239495.1 Nicotiana undulata
GGGGGGGGGGGGGGAGGGGGATGGGGGTTTATCTGAAGTTCAGGATCGAGCGTCGGGGTTTGAGGTACAAAGTCCAGGGTCAGACTCGAGATTTAGGGTTAAGGTACTAGGTCAAGGGTCAAAATTCAAGATTAGAAGTCAAAGTCCGAGGTTGGGAGTCGAGCCCAAAGTCAAGGGTCGAGGGTCGTGGGCTTGGACCTCAGCCCCCGATCCTAAACCTAACCCTGACTCCCAACCCCCGATCCTAAACCTGACCCTGCCCCGACCCAAACTCCAGACCCTTGATCCTATCTTGAATCCGATCACGAATCCCATTCACGATCCCAACCCCAAAAACCTACCCTAAACCTTGACCCGAACCCCAAATTTGAATCCCGACCTTGACCCTGACCCCGACTTGGACCCAACCCCTTCTCAATCCGGATTTCGACCCTGGGCCCGAAATTGTACAACCCGACTACTTTCCCCGTCCTTATCCATTCTGTTTCCCATAGTGTTTGAGTAGATTATATATTTTTCAGAAAATATTTTCTACTAACCAAATGCCAAAAAATAAGTAAAATATCATTTATTTTGGAGAAAATTATCTTTTGTGGAAAATATTTTCTTTCATTACCAAACACGCCCCTTGAGCTTGTAATTGAAGAGGCCACTTCCAAGGTGCTTAATGCAAATTTCTAGGAAGTGAAATCCCTTTTCCATTTACCTTATTAATCATAAATTCTAAGTGATCTTCTAAAATTTAGACTAATAGCTTGTTTGGCCAAGATGTAAAAATTCGCTTAGTTTGAGAAGTATTTTTCTCAAATTACTTTTGGTGAAAAACAACTTATGTTTGGCTAATTAATTTGAAAAGCACTTCTGAGCAGCAAATATTGTTTCGCCAAGCTTTTAAAAATGCTTCTAAGTAGGGGTGTCAACGGATATTTAAAAATCGACTAAACCGATCGAACTGTACTGTACCGAACCGCTTTTTAGGTTTCTTATAATAATACTGTAACTTTTATATAATCTATAATAGTACCGATAATTAGGGTTTTTATTTTATAAATAAAAAAAAATGAATCGTACAGAATAAATTTAGATGTGAAAAATATATTTATATATTAATTTTAAAAATAATATAATATTAAATTTTTTCTTAGTCTTGGAATTATGAAAACAGTTGCAAACGAACAAGTGATTAAACTCAAAATCGTATTTCCCAAACCTATCACGCTACTCCTATTGAAACTATATTATTTTTAACATATTCACTAGCAAGCTAAGGCACAAGGTATTGTAGCGATTATGAGTAGCAAACTATAATGTATTGAATATGTTTCCTTTCATATGATTTAGATTTATCCTTTTGAATATTTAATCTTCTATAGACTTTATTCTTGAGTCTCAGTCCTAGCTTGGTTAATATCTTTCCACTCGTTTGATTTATATTTTCTTTGTATTAATTTGCTTAGTTTCTTTTATGCCGATGTAGAATTGTTGATGGATCCATACTCTAGCCATCTTTCATATTTTCTTAATTCATTACTCTTTCAAATGTAAAATGTCAAGAAAGTTTTGTTAAATCTTATAAAAGTATGTATTCTACTCCTACTAGTGACTTTTACATGACATATTTAAAAAGTATTAAAAATTAGCCGAATCGTACCGTACCGAAGAGAAATCGACATGATTGGGACGATTTCGAAATGTCCAATTTTGATTATACATAATAGAATAACCGAAAAATTGGTGTGGTACGAATTTTACAAAATAATCGTTCGAACCGAACTATTTACACCCCTACTTAAGTTTTGAGAGAAACTATTTTTCTATTTCTCCAAAACTGCTTCTGCTCAAAAATACCATTTTTTTTCTTCCAACTTTGAAAAAAAAAAACACTTTAAAAAAAAAAAGAGGGAGGGGGTACTTCGAGAAGCTGGGCCCGACAATAAGGGCTTCTGGAATTCTCCACGGTGTCTTACATTTGACAGAAAACTCTCTACACTTCGCTTTACTCTTCAGTCTTCATTCATATATTACTCTCCTCAGAGCAATAACAAAACCCTAATCCCCATCTTGATCAATCAATGGCGATAATTTCCGATTACGAGGAGCAAGATAACAAACCATCATCGGCGGCGGCGGCGGCGGCGGCGTCAACGCCGACAAAGCCCTTTAAGGCCGTGCTTGATCCTGCTAACCCTCTAGGGTTTCTCGAAACGGCATTTGAGTTCGTGGGCCGAGAATCGGATCTGTTCAAGAGTGATTCGCTGATTAATGATGTCAATGCTGTTGTTCGTATGGTGAAAGACAAGTTGGAAGCCGAGGAGCGCAAGAAGAAAGAGAAGGCAGAAACATCAAACACAAAGGCGGCGGCCGAAAAGAAGGTTAAAGAAGAGGTTCCAGCTGTTGCTACAAAGAAGGAGGCTAAAGAGGTAAAAGCCAAGGAAGTTAAGGAGGAAAAGGAGGATGACAAGAAGGGCCCTCGAGGTAAATTGCTTGATCTGTAAAATTAGTTAATATATGATACATTGGCGTGGGTTCTGTTTATTCGAAAAGAACATATAATATATAATTGGGTAGTAAAGGAAAGGGGCAGACATTGAGCAGGATGGATATAGAAGATTTACGTAACGACCTATTCTTTGGGAATGATTGTTGATATACTGCTACATTGGCTGACTAAGTCTGTTCAAATTTGGATTTTGAGATTAAAAGTTTTGGACTTCTGAATACTTGGGCTCTTGAAAGTTGGACGTGATTGTTGCTGTACTTTTGGATAGTAAATGTGATGCATTTTCGCTATAATTAACTGAAGTTGATGCTGGATTTCTTTAAGTTTTACAGACTTAATCTTGTATTAGGAAAAAGAAAATAAAATGTAAGCTTGTCTTATATGAAGTATAATATTACGAATACTAAAACTGAGTTATACTTGGTGTTCGTATAAACTTGAAACCCAAGAACATACTCCCTCTGTCCTATTTATATGGTGGTACTTGCCTAGGCATGACGTTAGAGATGTTAAAGTTGTGTGTTGGTAAGGTAAATTTAACTTATATATTTTATTAGTGATAGTGATCAAATGTTAGGATTTGAGTAGTTTGAAGAATTTGGTTTCTTGCAGATTGTGGAAGTTTTAAGAAATAGAAGGGTATTAACTTCTTAGGGACATCCCAAAATTGAAGAGTGTTATATTAGTTGGACGAAGAAGGATTTCACCACCCGGTTGAGCTGGTTTATGTTTTATCTATGATTAACTTTTATTGTTATTTTTAATGTTAAATTATTTGTCAAAATGAAATATCATGTATGAACAGCTAGTTAGATAGCCATTCTGGAGTTTATTTAAACAACTGTTGGCGATTAAAAGTTTGTTCTGGATTATGTGGTCATGGACTTTTTTCAGTTTGCAATGGATAAAGTTTGTCCATTCAAAAAACTTTATGCATCTTAGGTGGTAGCTTATAGCCTTGGAGCAACGGCAAAGTTGCCCCCGTATCCCTATGACCTATAGGTCAGGGTTCGAGTCGTGGAAGCAGCCATTGATACTTGCTTAGGGTAGGCTGCCTACATCAACCTCTTGGGGTGCAACCCTTCCCCGGACTTTGCGTGAATACGGTATGCTTTGTGCACCGGGCTGCCCTTAAGTGGTAGCTTAACTCATCTAAAGTTGTCTTGCTTGCTGCTTCTTGCTAAATGATATGAGGAATTTACTATTTTGCTTGATATTTTGCAAATTTGCTGAAAGAACAACTACAACAACCCAGTGTAACCCCACAAGTGGGGTCTGGGGAGGGTAGCTGAAGTGAGCTTTTTTTTTAATTTTTTTTTCCTGATCATATCGTGGTTCTGACATTATCTCTTTTTATTTGTATCATCTTTTAGCTTATATGGGTTATCAAAAAATGGTAACTACTTTCAATTTAGCCTTGTATACCTTTTCGTGAACAAATGGTGTAGATCTTGATGGCCCTTTGACTTCACTTGCATGCTATAGCATTGTTTGTCATCTTATTACAGTAAACTTCAACTGCATGTAAAAAGTTGGTATCGTTTGCTGCATTTTATATCGGGCTATATGTAGTGTTTGCTATTGCTACAAGATTTCTTGTTTTGTATTACCATTACTTCTCAATGCTCTCTGCAGCTCCCAACAAAGGCAACGGCCTTGATCTTGAGAACTATTCGTGGACTCAATCACTCCAGGAAGTCAATGTTAATATTCCTGTCCCCCCTGGAACAAAATCAAGGTTTATTGTTTGTGATATATCAAAGAACCGTCTTAAAGTTGGACTAAAGGGTCAGCCTCCAATAATTGATGTAAGTGTATTCTCCGGTTTGGTAGTGTTCATATTGTTTGCTGTATTTTCCTCTCAAATTGCATCGTCAAAATTTGCCCTTGCTATATATTAACTTCCATTCCCTTGGGCGTGCAGGGAGAACTTTATCGACCTGTGAAAGTTGATGATTGTTTCTGGAGCTTAGGTAAGTTTCTCAATTTTTATTTTTATTTTTTTTGATAAGGTAAAGATTTTATTGATAAAAGCACCAAGATGGT
Source organism: Nicotiana undulata (assembly GCA_005239495.1). Taxonomy (NCBI): domain Eukaryota; kingdom Viridiplantae; phylum Streptophyta; class Magnoliopsida; order Solanales; family Solanaceae; genus Nicotiana; species Nicotiana undulata. Next base: position 11,207 of record ML269082.1, read on the forward strand.
ACATAAGATTACACCAAAATCACAACACATATAACAGCATACTTCCAGTTACAAGTTGCTTAGCACATTCAAAAACTCCATTTATTGATCTGGACTTTCAGCTAAACTCCATAAAGTTGCTCATTTGTTTTACTTGCTAGATGGGTTTCTTGGTATGTTATTATAGTTTCCTTCAATCTTTGTTTCATTGATACAGTTGGGCTGATATCCCTGTTTTCCTTTTCCCAAACTATGTGGTTGTGCTTAAAAAGCTCCAAAGTAGACCTTAGTGAAGTCTTGTTGGATAACAATGTCGTATTGTTGTTAACGACAAATAATACTCACTTAACATATTCGCAGAGGACCAGAAATCAATTTCTGTACTCCTAACCAAGAAGGATCAGATGGACTGGTGGAAGTGTTGTGTAAAAGGTGAGCCTGAAATCGATACGCAGAAAGCAGAACCTGAAAGTAGCAAGCTTGCAGATTTGGACCCCGAGACGCGATCAACTGTGGAAAAGATGATGGTAGGATTTTATTCGTCATCTACATTTTTATAATCCATAGAGATCAACATGTCTTCATGCTCACTTTGGATCTTGCTCTTTGTTGACATAATTGCTTGCGTGATTTTTTACCTGATTCTCATGGTAGGGTTTGGCATGCTTTGTGCATATCATGTACATTATGATTTATGGGCTGTTCATTATCCTAAGTCCAATAACAGATCCTTAGCACTGTTTCTGATGAGGCCCTCTTGTGAGTGGAGTAGTGCATTTGACAGTAAAAGCATACTGTTCAAATTTGAAGTGTGGAATTATGTGCTTGTCTTTAAAACATACTCTTTGAAGTGGCTGTAAGACACTATGATGCCATTTTTAGTTTGAACCAGTTTTGGCATACCTATATTTAAGCTCGCAATTTTGGGCGCCCTTCTTATAATCCAAAGTAATGCCCCTTCTATTAAAATAAGTTGTAAAACTTTTTCTTGAAGCTTAATTCTAAACATTGTTGCCTACACTTGCACCTCACAAGGGTACAAAAAACTTGATTAAGTGTTTCTACATAAATTTTGAAGTCTTTTGTATAAGCACTATCTGACAAGTACTCTAGAAATTAATACACTTCGTGTAGGCCATAGCGTCCCCATCTGTGGTATTCCACTGGGTTTGATGTTGTTGTTGTTGTTGCGTAGGCCATAGCTTCATGAATTTGTAAAATTTTCTGTGCCAAATTGGTAGCTTGGATTAGTAAAAAGGGTTATTTCAGATTCTGATATCTTTATAGTTTATCCGGTTAAGATTCATTAATTTTTGTTCTTTCTTGCTTGGAGATAATGGGGTATCCTGTGATCCCTGAAGCCTATGTTGGTAACTAACAAACTGACTCACACTTGGTAATTGGTACAGGGTTATGAGATAGAAGGCTACGTGTTTTATCTTTGTATGGACCATCTATTTGAAATGTTAATTGTCTTGCCTCCTACAACTTTAGTTGCTTCTTCATGATATCCCGTTGGTTGTAATTTATTCCTTGTGGTATTGTGTATGAGTTTCGTTACTTCTATTTGCTTGATTTTTGTTATTTCTATTTGCTTGATGGGAAATGCTTTTTGCAGTTTGATCAGCGACAGAAATCAATGGGTCTTCCAACAAGTGATGAGACACAGAAACAAGAAATTCTCAAGAAATTTATGGCAGAGGTAAAAAGTTGATTTCATGTATTTTTTGTTGTCTCCTTTATCCAGTTCTCCTCATCAGCTAGCTTGTCTCATGTTGTTCTTGATGTGCTGCAGCATCCAGAAATGGACTTCTCTAAGGCGAAGATATCTTGATATGCTGGAAATTTGCTTGGCAGAGGTTTTGTTTGGATCATATTACTCTGGAAAAGGCTAAATCATCTTTTTTGCTAAGTCTTCTTTTTTGGGTTTTATTACGCGATTTGTGACTTTGGAAATTTTTGTGCATTGAGCTTCTTATGTCGATAGCTATCTTTTTGGGAGACTCGTGGGTTACTCATCTATACTTGGTTGTAACAGGTTACTAGTACATTGGGTACTGGATCACATCATATTCAATCAAAGCTTCTCTCTGTTAGTTTTATCTTCTGTTGTTTTTGCATTCAAGTTTTCTGCTTTGCTCTTGGAGTTTTGGTTTATTATTGGTTTTAGCCTGTAGCTTAAGAATAAATTTCCTTACCTGTCCAATCTATCTATTTAGGAGTTTGATTATGGTTTAATTTTTAAGAAGGGATATGGCACATCCCTTAACCGTAGGCATTTTTTGGGATCTGTTTCGTTTTGGTTGATTTGATACTGGTATTCATTTTTTTTTTCTTTTCGTGCAACTCTTGTTGTTTTAAAAGTGAACTAGTATCACGTTACTGATTTCATCTGTTAAAAAAATTTAGTGTAAGCACTTTTCTTCTATTCAATAATTATTTGATATGTTACTTGGTCGGATATGTGTAGTTCTTTCTTCTAATTGATCGTTGTAACGAAAGAATTTTTCCCAAAGATGCCAGGAAAAGCCCATCACTCTTTCTAATGTAATGATGCCTTATTCATTACTGAAATTATTGGTTCATTTCTGTTATTTTGATCGCAATTTTTAGCTTAATTTTTCTAGATCCAATACTAACGGTATGCATATACAGTGAAATGTTTTTGACTTTTGAGTCTAGAGTTAATGGGTGTTGCAGAATGCCGATGCCTTACAATGGATTGTTGACTTTCACTACTTTTTTCATAAAAAGGAAATTTTTAGTTGAAGAAACATGATCTGATAAACTGAAAATAGAGTGAAAAAGAAAAAAAAGATTACTCTTATTACTATTTCTCTAGATTTTGCCCCAAAAAATTACATATCGATCTGGGCCAGTCCGAGGTTAGCCGTCTATAAGTAGTGCTGGCAAAATGAGCCCACATTTTGTTAATCCGCCCAATCCGTTCATATTTTAATGGGTTGAGTGAGTGATATTTAAGTTGGGTAAAATTTGGGCTTCCACCCATTCAACCCGTAGAAATATGAGTATTCATGGGTAAAATATGGGTTAGACTAGTGAGTTATCTTTCAACTTTTTCATATTTGTTTAGCTTAACATTTTCTTTGTGAACTCATTTTTCTCTAATTGAAGGAAATTACTTTCCTTATCAAGGGAAAGAAAAATATTTTTCAAAACTCTTTTTCAATCTAACTTACCATATGCCTCATCCCCACCAACCCACTACTACTATCACAACCCCCACCCAACTCAATAGAAATATTATTAAGGGTGTGTTTGGTATAAAGAAAAATATTTTCCATGGAAAATGTTTTCCAATAAAATATTTTTCTGGAAAATAAATAATAATCTTATTCATTTTCTGGTGTTTGGTACACAAATTAAGGAAAATATTTTCTCAAAAGTATTCATAACTAATTTTGATACAATATACATGAAGCCATAAAGTTTCGAACCAACAACATTCCGAACTCACAAATTTCATAAACTTCTGAACCGCAAAACTTTCGAAACCGCGAAATTTCGAACCAGTAAACTTTATAATTTCTAAACCCGTAAACTTCGAAACACATAAACTTTTGAACTCATAACTTTGGAACTTGTAAAATTTTGAACATGTAAACCGAAAGATGAAAAAAGTAAAATTGAAAATATAAAATAAAAGAAAATCCCCCGAGGGGGGAGGGGTGATGAAAAAAAATCTTTTTGGAAAGGGCATGGGGTGGGGTTAGGTGGGTGGGTATGGGGTGGGTTGGTGAGGGGTAAGGAATAGGGTGGTGAAATATATAACCTTTTTATATATTTCATGTATGTAATATTTTTTTTTAATATAAAAAATATGAGTTAACCCATATTCAACCCGTCAATTTGACACCCAATTCATTTTTTACCCACATGAAATATAGGCAGATTGAGACCCCAACCCATTTTTGCTCAACTCATTTTTAACCCGCCCAAATCTAACACAACCCGCCTATTTGCTACCACTATCTATAAGCATACTTTTGACCTGTCTGACATTTTAGCAAAATGGTCATTTTGTCCCGTAATTACATTTTTCGAATATGCAGCTAAAAATAAATGATTGAGAAGAAAAGATTTCTACTTCAACTAAACTAATTAGTTTCAATTGAAATTGGGTTTTGCCATTATGTATGATTGTTACTATTTACTATTCTATTTGTCCTATTTCGTATACCTATGAAGTACGAACAATACTTTCACACGAGTTCAAGAGAAAGGTGTTATAAGTTGGAACAACTAGTTTATTGTTTTCTCTCGAATCAGCGACAGTTACGTAAGTATTTGAGTATGATAAATATGTATGTTCAAGTAATTGGTATATGAGAATGGAATAAAAATGTCACGTGACATTCAAAACAATGTAAATTCTAGAAGGTAATAGAAAAATATTATCAAACAATTTTTCTTATCACAATCCTGTTTGTTCGTCTTTAAACGAAGCTGTCCAACTTGTTAGACCTCAAGTTGTGGTACAGCAATCACATAACAGCACGTGGCCTATGAATTATGAAGTGATAATGTGATCATTTTCATGTCTTCCTCCACAAAAAGGTGACGGACATCGACAATTTTGGAGTTGATACAAAAGCCAATTTTATCATCATAGTTTATTTTCGTAAAAATAGCATGGGTCAGTTTTCGAACTATCATTCAAAAATAGATATTATTTGTAAAGTCATTGAAAAATAGTCACTATTTTGTTGCAACAGGGACCGGTCGGTCCAACATAGTATACTGAAGATCGGTGCACCTATATATGAACTTCTAACATATTATGCTGAAACACCAACACGTGGAAAGTTCTAGCATAGTATACTAGAGATTGGAGCACATGTGTATGAACTTCCAGCATATTATGCTGGACCGGTATATTATACCGGAACTCCAGTATATTATGCCGAAAGTCCAGTATATTATGCTTGAGCATTTTTCGAATTTTGAACAGTGTTTTCGTTCAGATTTATATTTACATAAAAAATGGCTAAATTTCGATTACTTTTGAGACCGTGGCTATTTTATGACCACTCGTAAATCTCGCTATTTTTAAATTTCTCTCTTTATTTTCCTGGGCCCAACAGTCCAGATACCTTCTCAACTCCAAGCCTGATCATATTCTGATACCATAACAATGGTTCTCATTTTTTCCATTTTATTAAAATATCTAAAATGTGAGCAATGCAAAAACTCAAGAAGACACTCTAAATCACAATAGTAAATTGATATAGTTTGATGTAAAGCCGCTCAGGAATGAGTATTTACTAGTTCTAGCATGTATCATAATTGCCATAAAATTGGTTGGAAGGTTACAAAAATTTCCACAACTTCGCATTTGGCATTATGGCATAGGTGTCAAAGATGAGCTAAATCCTCAAACACCCTCCAACCTCAAACTTGGTTAGGTTTATAGTTTTTCAAGCTATGGTGCAGGCAATTACCACGTATTAACACATACCCTATGAAAGTGTAAAGTGATAATATAATGCGGATATTCTCCATACATACGTCCAGAGGCGGACCTATACTATAGCGCGAGGGGTCATCAGTACCCGTAAATTTCGAATTTTTTTTCATTTTATAGTGATATATTAATAGTAGACACCATATATACAAAGTATATTTTAGTTGAATTTAAAAGTGCACCCCGATCTTTAGATCTCGGGTCCGCCTATGCCGATAGGTCCTTTTCCACAAAAAGGTGAGGGACATTGATACTTTTGGCGTTAACATATATATGGAAAGTGTCTTTATTCCTCTCGCCCCAACAGGCCCACTCCCACACCTCAATGCCTGCCTGATTAGTATGGTACCACTTCCACAATAAATGTTCTCTCATATATGGGTTCATTTTATTACCACTTCTAGAATATGAGTAATGCAATGAATCAAGAGGATAGTTGACCAGCCAAATTCAAGTTGTAGTAATAGGAGTTGAATTTTAGCTCTTTCTAGTAATTTTTGTCCGATAAAATACATGTTATTTTTGACAAAATAAGTATCAAATCCGTATCAGAAAATTGTGTTTTGACTATATATCCTCAAGGTTTCCAACATGTAAACCAAAATTTTCAGGTCAGAACACCGCCCTGTCAAGGTGAAAGCTGCAGGTTCAAGTCTCGACCGTCCCAACAAATTCAATAAATATATCAATTTATCTCTGCGAAAAGAAAGACGGTAGCATAAATCCATTCCCAATGGGAAGATTTTTTGTTTGTTTTTTGTTTTAAATCTTTTTTGTTTCGCATTAAATTATTGAATGGAACAATCCAATACCATGGCTAAAGTTGAAGGAAGATCAATCATTAGAAAAGACGAAGATGCAATTGATAACAATTTTCCACAAGTTGGCATACGTGTTCAGCATAAGACATTGTACTCCAGGCTCCAACTGAGTTAGTTTCATGTGGAAACAATGCCTTCCAAAATTGGGCACAAGCTGTTGTAGAGGCAACCACATGACACCACGTGCCCCTATGAATTATTATGAAGTGATAATGTATAATTCTCATAACTCCCTTTCCACAAAAAGATGATGGATATTGACACCCTTTTGGAACTAATATAGTAAGTTGGGCACTTTTAACAGCCTAGTTTTATGAGTTTTATTCACCAGGCCCAACAGGCCCACATCTTTCCTTACCGCCTGGATAATAATCTGATACCAGAATATTATTAAAATTACTAAAGGTTCCCATAATTCATCAATATTTTTAGAAATGAAATTGCAATTTTCTCAAGTGGATTCGGTTGTCATAGAACCGTCCTTTGCTACATCTAGAGGTAAAATAGCACGGACTAATCAGTTTTCGGACTGGTCATTCAAAAATACTTCGTGTTTGCAAAATAATTGAAAAATAGCCACTATATTGCTGCAATACAGAAAATTCCAGCATATTATACTGGAGACCAGTTGTGCATCTGTGTATGAACTTCCAACATATTATGGTAGAACTCCAACACGCGGAAAGTTCCAGCATAATATACTAGAGATTGGAGCACCTGTGTACAGTGACGGAGGCAAGATCTCCGCGAAGGGGGTTCATAAAGGAAAAAATTGAAAAAGATTGTAGCTTGTGAGAATTGAACCTACGATATTACAAAGGTTTTGAACCCCCTTGACCACTAAACTACACTTTTGGGCTGTGACAATTCGGAACTTAATATATAGAGGTAAAAAACAGATTTTGCCTTATATATATCGTGTAATTTTTCGGCGAAGGGGGTTCACCCCCCCTAAATCCGCCCCTACCTGTGAATGAACTTCCAGCATGTTATGCTGGACCAATATATTATACTGAAACTCCAGTATATTATGTTGTATACTGGATTGTCAGTATAATGTACTGGAGTATTTTCCGAATTCTGAACAGTGTTTTCGTTCAGATTTATCTTTACATGAAAAGTAATTAAATTTCGATTATTTTTGAAACTCTGACTATTTTTGAATTACCACTTATAAATTTGACTATTTTTAAATTTCTTTCCATCTACGATGGTAATACTTAGAATCTAGAAATTAGACTTTGAGAAACGCCATAATATCCTAAGGATTATTTAACAAAAAGAAATTACTATTTAATTTATAGAGTCACGAGTTCGAATCTAAGCGATCTTATAGCTACTGTTCGTAATTAGACTTTGTATGTCTTCCCAAGCGCTGTCTTTTAAAAAAATGTAATTTTTAGCACAATAATTATGTTCTATGTTCAAAATTTTGGTTTTAGAGTTGTAAGTATGCTCTGATGTAAGAAATTCTAGGCATTATTATATAAGGTTAAATTGGAGCAGCATGCGATGTTCACATCATGTCCTCCATTATTATTTTCCTGTCATGTATTTATTCGGAAATTTTAATTGATTAAGACACAAAATTTTGTCAAGTTTATAATTTGTTTCCATTCTCCCTTTGCACAACCCTAAAAACAAAATAAAAACCCCCGCATTCAATTACTCCGTGACGGCTGTTACACACCATGATCACCATACTATATTACTATACTGTAAAATATTTATAAGGCGAGGTTTGTAACAAAAGGTTATAAACATAATAAATAAATTTATACATCTGCTAATACAAATGCGAGAGTCACTATAATTTGGAGATTAAGTTCGTCTAATAACAAATATGAATAGTAGCACAATTTTAATGAAATTATGAAGAATTTTGAAATCCTTTTGTTTTATGCCCGCTTTTTGGATCATGTTTTAATTTATACCCGCTTTGCAAAAAAATTTGCAAGCGTATCCACTTTTTGCATAAACTTCAGGCATACGGGCATGAAGTAGCAAAGGCAATCACACAAACTTCAGCATTCTAGGAGACGGGCCTAAAGTTGTTTGTAATTGTTGAACTTAAACTAGCTGAAGTTTTGTTCTCTATTTGTTGTACTTAAGCATGTTTTAGCTGAAGTTTTATCCTGGATTCAATAGTTTTGTCGTAAAGCTTTTTCAAAAACTTCAGCAGAAGATACTAAAGTTATTTAGTTCATTTGAAAAAGCTTCAGCACTAAATAAGCTGAAGTTTTGTTTTGGATTCATTAGTTTTGTCATAAAGCTTTTCAAAAACTTCAACTGTTGAAGTTATTTAGTTCATTTGTAAAAACTTCAGCATTATGTAAGCTGAAGTTTTGTCCTGTATTCATTAGTTTTGTCATAAAGCTTTTTCAAAAACTTCAGCAGAAGATGCTGAAGTTATTTAGTTCATTTGTAAAAACTTTAGCACTAAATAAGCTGAAGTTTTGCACAGTAGCCGGAAGAAGGAGCGCCTGAAGTTTTAAAACTATAATTTTAAAAATATGGGTATAGGTTAAATGGGGGCAACCAAATAAGGCGCCCTTTGCAATTTTTAGTGTTTTATGAAATGTCTTTTGAATGACAAATCAAACTACTAAGTAACATAAAATTAGCCTTTAGCCAACAACATTGTCGTTAACTTTACACCACACAAGAATTACTCAAATAGCCGCTCACCTAATCTTTTAAATTAAAAATAACGGCATATGTATAATTCATGTATATTATCTCTCTCTCTATATATATATATATAAAAAATTGTGTACAATTAATGTATATCGGCTAGAGAACATAAATATTAAATCTGGTCCGCTATTTATGTAACAATCCCTTTTGTATATTATTCTTTCTGGGCCAAAATAAGTATCATTTTAGCCAAAACAATTTGGTAAAGCAAGTATTTATTTAGAAAACCAAGAAGACAGCAATAATTATTTTTCAGAATCTATTTTTTGTCCAATAAATGATACAATAAGTCTGAGGAGAGATACCAGTAATTTGATGAGATACAAAAGGTAATCAAGTAACTTATGGTTAATGTTATTACATGATGCTTTTAATGAAAGTGTTATAATTTTAAACGACACTTATGTTGGACAAGAAAGAATAGATGGATATATTGTGGCTAAAAAAACTCTATCTTTCAGCTTACAGTAAACTTTTTGCAGAAGAAAAATGGTCTTTTTGGTGTAGTACATTAGTACTGGTACTCGTTTGATCCCATAATATAGGACAGTACAGGGTATTAATTGTGCTGCAATATACAACAAGTTGAAGCAAAAAAGACACTAGTCTACATCAGAAAAAGAAATTTGAATTGACATGATTGTTTTACTTTAATTTGTCCATTGCATATGACACATCTTATCTTGGGTATTTGGAGGGACCGAGTCCACACCAGAAAAACCTTCATTATACGACAAAACCATCACCTTCAAATTTAATTCTTACGTTTTGAGGGTTTTAATGTTACAGTTCGGATTTATTAAGGAGTTATAGTACATCTAAGTAAATGATTAAGCCCAAATATATAACAATCATGGTCCCTAACAATTAACAATAAGTTCTTTGGGCCCTTATATTATATAGAAGGAATTTTTTCTTTCCTATACACAATATAAAATCTATTGCAATAATAACAGAGTTCACTATTTATAGCTACGTCTAGCAAATGGGGTCCTAGGATCGTGTCATTCTTTAATGTCAATTATAGGGCCATTGATGAAGATGTAACGGTGAGCATAAATGCCAAATTTCTCGTGGGCAACATATTTAATGCCGTGAAATATTCTCCATTAAATACTACCGGACGAAGAGTTATATTGCATCCTTATGAACATTATTCTTTCCGATGACAGACGGGACCGATGCCTTCGGTTTTGGTTATCCCTGTCTTAGGTCCCATGTGTCCCTCTTTTGGACGGCCACGTAGCATAGCTTTCTGGTGGCAAAGCTTTGTGTCACCGGAAAGTTGATAGAAACACTCTTTTGGTGGGAATTACTATGATCCCCTCTAAACGCTTCTGACAGTTGGTTAGATGCACGTCTCTCCGCAGTTAATGCGCCGAACACGCGTCATCCCACGATTCAGCACAACTTTTGCCGATTATCGAGATAATCATGGCCATGAATTTAGCCGCCAAAACTTTTACTTATACGCATCAATCTTCTACCTTTATACTCTATAGTTTTCCAAGTTTTCTAAAACCTTTCTTGCTTTTAATAAACCTTTCTTTAACTCCCTTCAAACAAAAAAACTTTTCTTTCATCCAAATGGCTTATTCTTCAAAGAACGTTAGATCTTCAAAGGGCAAGAACAAAGCCGGGGATGCTGAAATTGCTAAGGCCCGTGAGCTTGAGTTGGATGCTAAAAACAGTCTCCCGGTAGAACCTGCTACTTCTGGTTCTTCCGGTTCTGGTTCCGAAACTTCAGGAATTGAAGAGGAAGCGGAAGACGAAGATGTTGAAAGCCAAAATGTTGAGCCATCGGCGGATCTATCCACTTCCTCTGGGGGCGCGGCCACTTCTCATCCTTCGGGTTCCGGAGATGCTGCAGTTTAGCTTTTCTTTTCTTTTATCTGTGCCATTTTGGCATGTTAATAAATACATATTTTTGCTCAAGTATTGTTTGAGTCTTCCCTTCGTTGGAACATTTATGCAAGTTTTAATCTTTGCATTCTCTTCTTTTTGCTTAAGAGTTTTGCGCAAGTTTTACTGTTTGCGTCTTACTATGTGAAGCCTTCGGTGTATTTTTCCCGAATGCATTTTGATTCCGGGCATGAGTTCTTCCGAAATTAACCCTTTAACGTGAAGGTTTCTATAAGAAATGGCCATTTTATGTTTACGGTGCTCATGAAGAGGACGTCTCATGTTCATTACGACACTAGCATTTTAAGTACTTGTTTAACTTCCAAATGACAAAGTTAAATCATCGTTCAGACAAGAAACAAGATAAAAACAAAAGGACTTCATTTTATTACTTCTACTTTCAAAAAGTACATAAGCATTTGTTATGCTGAAAAACGAAATTGTCATTATTTGTGGCTAACTTGTACAACTTGTTTCTAAGGGGTTGGTCGCGGAGTCCTCGGTCCCGATGATACAACTATGTTTCTGATTTTTGCTTCTCGGTCGACGTGGAAGTCATTGTTGTCGTGTCCTCATATCGTTCCCCTCTTCCCCGTTTTCAAATGCGAAGAATGCGAATTGGAACACTGGAAGCCTTGTACCTTCGAGGATCCCACTAATGAATTGCTAGATAATCCTTAACTCGATAACACAATTTACTTCCCCATAGGAATTCATGCTATCGAGCGAAGGACTATCTAACAACCCTCTAGTGGTTTATACTAGTGAACGATCGGGTAATCTTTGCTCGATAGCCAACTTAGCTTCCCGGTGGGAATTTTTCTATAGAGCAAAATATTATCTAACTGTCCCAGAGTGGGTCTTTTCTTGTGTTCCTAGCTTTAAAGATCTTATTGCTGCTGTTGAAGCTTTCTTCGTAGTATGTTTTCTGTTGTTGCCTCGTTAAAAACCTTGCCAGAAAAACCCAACTAGGAAAAAAACTAGACGAAGTGAAAAAGAGTGCAGCACATACTTTCAGTTCAGGTGATGTTCATTAGCAATAATATCTTTGAGGTGTTCCACGCTCCAATTGCTGGGCAACTTTTGTCCTTCTTGGTTTTCTAATTCATATGAACCTTTCCCGGAGCCAGCTGAAACCTGGTAGGGGCCTTCCCATGCTGGACCTAGCTTCCCTGTGTTGAGATCCCGGATGCTTTGAGTTACTTTCCTTAGGACCAAGTCTCCTACTTTGAAATAATGGAGGTTGGATCTTCGATTATAATACCGCTCCATTTTCTGCTTTTGGGCTGCCATTCTTACATGCGCCAAGTCCCAACGCTCATCGAGTAGCTCCACGTTGACTAACATTGATTCATTGTTTGATTCTTCATCTGCTTGGAAATATCTCAAGGTGGGTTCCCCTAATTCCACCGGGATTAAAGTTTTTGTCCCGTACACAAGGGAAAAGGGAGTTTCTCCCTTGCTCGAGTTTGCCGTTGTTCGGTATGCCCATAAAACTCCGGGTAATAACTCGGGCCAATTACCTTTAGCCGCTTCCAACCTTTTCTTGGGGTTTCGAATAAAAACTTTGTTCGCTGACTCCGCTTGACCACTTGCGCTCGGATGGTAGGGTGAAAATGTGATCCTCTTTATTTTCAAATCTTTGAGAAACTTTGTGATTTTTGCACCGATAAATTGTGGTCCATTATCCACGAAACTGAAAATTATAATTTCCCACAAGAAATCCACCACTTCGCCCTCATCGATCTTCTAATGAGGAACTGCTTCCGCCCACCTAGAAAAATAGTTAGTTAAAACAAAAGAAATCTTACCTTTCTGGGGGCCGGCGGTAGTGGCCCTACGATGCCCATCCCCCATTTTGTGAACGACCAGGGGGACATAACCGAATGCAACGGTTCTCCTGGTTGATGTACCAGTGGTGTATAGCGTTGGCACTTTTCACACTTTCGTACGAAGTCTTTGCCATATTGTTCCATCCGGGGCCAATAATATCCTACCCTTACCAATTCCAGCACTAAGGAATCTGCGCCCAAATGATTGTCGTATATCCCTTTGTGGACTTCTCGCATAACATAGTTAGCTTCGGATGCACCCCAAGTATTGGGCCAGAGGGCCTTGGAAAGATTTTCTACACAGTTGGCCTTCTTGAAGCTATATCGTGCTGCTTTGGCGTGCAATGCCCGGTATGCTTTGGAGTCTTCAGGCAACTTCCCGTGCTTGATATAATCGATGATTTCATTCCTTCAGTCCTAGACCAAATTAGTTGCATTTACCTCATAGTAGCTATTTGTATCCAGGACCGAGTTCATCAGTTGTACTACCGTCCCGGACTCTGATCCCTTTATTTCTATCGATGATTCAAGGTTAGCCAATGCTTCCGCTTCTGCGTTATCGTCCCTGGAGATATGAGTAATCGACCACTCCTGAAATCTCTCCAAAAGAGCCTGGACCCTTGCCACATATTGTTGCATGCACTCCTCTTTGGTTTCAAAGGTCTCATAGTCCTTATTTACCACCAGTTGTGAGTCACTTTTGATTTCGATTACCTCGAAATCAAGTCCTCGGGCTAGTTCGAGCGTTGCAATCAAAGCCTCATACTCTGCTTCATTGTTAGTTAAAGTAACCGTTCTAACGGCTTGCCTTAGGGTTTCCCCCGAATGCATGATTAATAGTGTACCAAGCCCGGACCCTTCTACGTTGGAACTCCGTCCATAAATAAGGTACAAATCCCCGAAGTCAATTCTGACACCATGACTACCTCTTTGGTTGCTAGAGGCAGCAATCCCAGACTGAAATCGGCCACAAAGCCAACCAAGTCATGTGACTTAATTGCAGTCCTTGGTTTATATAATATATCAAACCCACTCATTTCAACGACCCATTTAGCCAATCTAGCCGAGAGCTCGGGTTTATGAAGGATGTCGACAAAGGGAAAGTGGTCACCACGGCTATCGAGTGACATTGGAAGTAGTGTATCAGCTTCCGAGCGGAGACTACGAGAGCTAAGGCTAGTTTCTCCAAATGGGGGTAGCGAGTTTATGCTCCCGTCAAAATTTTACTAACGTAATAAATGGGAGATTGTATACATTCATCGTCACTGACAAAAACTGCACTTATTATGACTTCCGTGACCGCGAGGTAGACTAACAATGTTTCACCTTCTTTTGGTTTCGAAAGCAACAGAGGGATAGACAAGTACATTTTCAAATCTCTCAAAGCCTTCTAGCACTCCTAGGTCCATTCGAAATTATTTTTCTTTTTGAGCAGTGCGAAGAAACAATGACATTTTTATGATGAACAATAAATGAACCTGCTCAAAGCTGCCAATCTCCTTGTTTGGACTTCCTTCACGCTTGACAGTTGGTCCAGGATGACTTCGATGGCCTTGATCTTATCGAGGGTTACCTCAATTCCCCTTTACGATATCGAAAATGCCAGAAATTTACCAGAGCTGACCCCGAACGTGCATTTCTTAAGGTTAAGTTTCATATTATGCTTCCATAGGATGTAAAAAGTTTGTTGCAGATGTTTAAGGTGATCACCTGCATTTAAAGACTTAACGAGCATATCGTCAATATAATCTTTCATTGTTTTTCCTATTTGTTTTTCAAACATCTTGTTCATGGGCCGTTGATAAGTGGCTCTAGTGTTTTTCAACCCGAAGGGCATCACATTATAGCAATATGTACCGAAATTCATTATAAACGAAGTCTTTTCCCGATCCTCCGGGTTCATCTTTATTTGATTTTACCCGGAATAAGCATCGAGGAAACTCATTAACTCGTGCCCACCCGTAGCATCAATCATTTGATCGATGTTTGGCAGTGAGAACGAGTCTTTCGGGCACGCATTATTCAAATCTTTATAATCTACACACATGTGAAATTTATTGATCTTCTTTGGAACTACTACTACATTGGATAGCTAGTCTGGATACTTTACCTCTCAGATCGAGTCGATATTAAGTAAGCGAGTTACCTCTTCCTTGATGAATTTATTCCTGGATTCAGTAATATGGCGTTTCTTTTGTCTTACTGGAGGTATGTTGGGATCCAAACTTAACTTGTGTAAGGCTACCTCCATCAGAATACCTGCCATATGCGCATACGACCATGCAAAACAATCGGCCTTATATTTAAGAAATAAAATAAAGCCAGACGTGAGCGGAGGAAGTAGTCCTGTCCCCAAGTGGAATTTCTTTTCTATGAATTCTTCGAGAAATGCAACATACTCAAGCTCTTTCGCTATGGATTTTGTTGCATCCGTCTCTTCTGGAACATGAAAATATCTCGGCACCTGATAAAATTCCGATGTTTCTGTCCCGGGCTAACTTCATCTAGTTCGGGAGCGGGCGCCGGTTCTTGTAATTGCTACGCCGTGTGTTCCTGTCCTTCGATACCGGAGATCGAAATTGCATTCATCTCCCTTGCCGCCGGTTGGTCACCCCTTATCTGCTTAACCCCTTTGGGCGTTGGACACTTCAGCAATAGATGATATGTTGATGGTACAACTTTCATTTTGCGCAACCACGACTTTCCCAGAATAATGTCATATCGCATATCACCATCTACCACTTCGCAAAGAGTTGTTTCTATTACTCTTTCAACATTTGTGGGTAACAAAATCTCTCTTCGGGTTGTTACGCTCGCGAGGTTGAATCCGGCGAGGAGTTTTATAGCTGGAATGATGCTTCCGGTGAGTTTATCTATCTCCAGTACTCTCCATTGTGTGATATTCGCCAAACTTCTTGGATCCACTAGAACACGTTTAATATAAAAATCTAGCACATTTTAAAAAAGAAATTACCAGTGCGTCGTAGTGTGGCAGAAACAACCAGTCTACGTCCTCCTCCGTGAAAGTGATATTGTCATCGGTGACTTCCCAGAGCCTTTTTCTATGGGTTATCGATATTGTTGTTTATTTTTGCTGCCAAAAAGGTGACACCGTTGGTCTCGTTCCCCCCAAATCATGTTGATCGTTTGGCGCGGGGGATCTTCTCCTGCTTTCGAGGGTTCTGTGTTGCCCCAGTTACGACCATAATTTTTCTTAGCTCGGTCACTCAAGAATTCTCTGAGATGACCATTCTTCAACAACGTTGCCACTTCTTCCCGTAGGTGCCGTCAGTCCCCTGTCCGGTGGCCGTTCGTCCCGTGGTATTCACACCATAAGTTGGGATCTCTCTGACTGGTATCAGATCTCATTGGTTTTGAGAATCGTGCTTCTTTGATGTTTCTCTGACACCAACTTCACTACACTGATGTTGAAATTGTATTATGACAGTTTGGGGTAGGAAGGATCTCGCACACCTGGCGCTTCTTTATTCTGCAATGATCTATTGTTCTGACCGCGATCATTCCTTTTGTCGATGGCGAACCTGTTCGCCAGACATAAGCCTCTGTTGAGACCTTTGGTCCGTTCGTGGGGAAAAAATTGGCCCCTCGTAGACCATTTGTCCGTGTCGAAATCGTCTTTTGTTTTTTCTCTGTTCTTATCTCGTCCTTTCGTCGACGATGGAAAGCCAACCTGAACATCTTCGATCCTTATCTTTAATTCGTACCGATCGTGGATATACGCGCAAGTCGTTGCTTGAAACTCAAGCAAGCTTTCTTTCAATTTCTGGGAAGCATCTGAACTCTCGGATTCAGTCCCTTGGTGTATGCTTCAGCCGACCATTCATCCGGGATATCCAAGAGCAACATTCTCTCCTTTTGGAATCGGGTAACTAACTCTCGTAGCAACTCAGACTCTATTTGCACAATCTTGAATATGTCAGCTTTTTGGGCCTATACTTTTCTGGCCCTGACATGAGCCTTGATGAAAGAGTCTGCGAGCATCTCAAAAGAGTCTATGGAATGCTCGGGTAATAGTGAATACCACATCAAGGCTTCCCTCGTGAGAGTCTCTCCAAATTTCTTCAGCAAAACATATTCAATTTCGTGAGAAGCTAAATCATTTCCCTTCACCGCCGTTGTATATGAGGTAATATACTCCTGAGGGTATGAAGTTCCGTCATACTTTGGTACATCAGGCATTTTAAACCGATTCGGGATTCAATCTGGTGCCGCGCTTGGCTTGTATGGCAATTGAGTATACTTCTTTGAGTCCGGACATTTTAGCACCGGTGGTGCGCCCAGGATTTGGTCCATGCGGACGTTCACTTCCCTCATAAACCATAAAAGTTCATTCTTGAAGGGATCGTTTTCATTATTGGGGTCGGATCCTCTCCCCTCAGCCCCATTGGAGCCAATTTCGCCCATCGGGATGTTGTTGTCGACCCTTTGCGTTGTTTGATTCGCAGGAGTGTCGGGAGGAACCAATTCTTGTCTATTCACATTATTCAAAGCCTTCCACAACGTCTTCTTCAACTCTGTCATAACCTTATCCCGTCGCGTGCGGTGGCCTATAATGATCGCATGTTGTTCTTGTAGAACCCTTACCGCGTCAACGAAATGTTCCTCCTCAACATCATCGAGGGTCGTCTCCCGAATATGTCGGATATTGCATGTCATGCACCAGGCTGACGTCATTTCCCTTGTTGTGGGTGTCACTGATTGAGTCCTCGAAATGAGGTTGACCTCTCAAACCTCGGGATTGTATGTGTTGTTAACACCATTATCTGCCATTTTTTATGATTTCTTCTAAGACAAAATACAAAACATGTTAGTAAAAAAGGCAAGGATCAACTTAATTGCACGAATGTCGCCAAACTGCTTACCAGTAAAATGGTACAGTTGAATTTATACGTGATTTCTAGACAAGTGAATTAACTCGATCCTGAAATAACAAGATAATTGAAGAAATATATAACACTTAGCCTTGATAGGAAGATGAAATGACAGAAATAAAGACTATGGTAGTGAGGCCTTCGGGCGCAATAGTAATAAGAACAAAAAAATAAAAAGATAAGAGTGATTAGAGCTTTGAGTGGATTGTAGTATTAGTATTCCAAAAAATTCCTTCCCTTACATTGATAATAGAGATCACTATCTATAACTACGTCTAGAAAGGAGGTCCTAGGATTGTGCCGTTCTTTAATGTCAACTATGAGGACCATTGATGAAGATGTAACAGTGGGCATAAATGTCAAATTCCTTGTAACGGGCGACACACTTAATGCTGTGAAATATTCTCCATTAAATGATACCATATGAAGAGTATTTATTGCATCCTTATGAGCGTTATTCTTTCCGTTGACAGACCAAACCATTGCCTTCTGTTTTGATTATCCCCGTCTTAGGTTCCATGTGTCCCTCTTTTGGACGGCCACGTAAGAAAGCATATTTTATCCTATATACTTCCTCGGTTTCATTTGCTTGTCCTATATTAATTTGGAATGTTTCTTAAGAAATCATTCATTGCGGGTTTATTTACTTAAGTATTCTTTTTAGTAATTATTAAATTTATAATCCCAATAAATTTGAAAAGTGTACGTATTTAATACTAAGTGTTATAAAATAACGACTGTAAAGTAAATAAACCAAAGACAAGTATATATATAGAGAGAGTGATATATTATTCAACTTTCAAAGTGATCTACATAATAACTGAAAAGTCCTCTATTTATAGAAGAAAGGAAGAAATTGCGAGGCTTTTCAGGAAGCAGCTGCGAGGCTTTTCTTCAGCTGCTTGTAAGTTGTCTGCATGAGGTGCTCGCAACCTGCCTGTTTAATAAGAAGTTGCTGCAAATCATTTCAATGAGTTGCTTGCAACTTACCTGCATCAGCTGCTTGTAGATAAACTTCAACAGAGTACTAAATGGATAATCTTATTCAGGAAGATTATCTATAGCAGAGTAATAAATGGACAGTCACAAATAATAGTTTTATAACACTCCCCATTGGATCTTCATTAAGGATAATGTGCCTCGTTAAAACCTTACTAGGAAAAACCCAGTGAGAAAAATCCTAGTGAAGGAAAAAGAGTACACATATTTAG
The DNA here is from genome assembly GCA_005239495.1 of Nicotiana undulata. Classification (NCBI taxonomy): domain Eukaryota; kingdom Viridiplantae; phylum Streptophyta; class Magnoliopsida; order Solanales; family Solanaceae; genus Nicotiana; species Nicotiana undulata. Next base: position 30,026 of record ML269082.1, read on the forward strand.
TAATACACATTTCCAGCTGCCTCATTAAAAACCTTACAAGAAAAACCTCATGGGAAAAAACTTAGTAAAGGAAAAAGAATGCAACGCGTATTCACTCCCCCTGATGAAAATCTTATTTCAAATATTTGAGTCTCGCATTCCAATATTGCATACCATCTTCTCAAAATTTGAAGTTGGCAAAGATTTAGTGAACATATCTACCGGATTCTCACTTGAACGGATTTGTTGCACATCAATGTCACTAATTTTCTAAAGATCATGTGTGTAGAATAATTTTGGTGAAATGTACTTCATTCTATCTCCTTTTATAAATCCTCCATTCAATTGGGCTATGCATGCAACATTATCTTCGTATAAAATTGTGGATCCTTTATCACATTCCAAACCATATTTTTCTTTAATAAAATGAATCACTGATCTCAACCATACGCATTTCCTACTTGCTTCATGAATAGCTATTATCTCAGCATGATTTGAAAAAAGTAGCAGCAATAGATTGCTTTGTGAAGCGCCATGATATGAAAGTACCTCCATATGTAAATACGTACCCAGTTTGAGATTGAGCTTTATGGGGATTGGATCTGCACTATCTTTGTTAGCATAAGCAAGATACATAAGTGCACCAATTGCACTAATATAGAGTATTTTAGGACCAAGGAGTTCATCATCCTCTTCTGGAGGTCGTAACAGATCCTTATTCACTTCAAGTGATCGAACAATCATTGGTGTACTCAATGGGTGCGCTTTGTCCATGTAAAAGTGTTTTAAGGCTTTTCTGTATAGGCAGATTGATGGATAAAGATCCCGGCTGCAAAATGTTCAATTTGCAGATTAAGACAAAGTTTTGTGTTTCCAAGATCTTTCATCTCAAATTCTTTTTTAAGATATTCAATTGCATTTTGGAGCTCTTCTGGAGTTAACAAGATTTATGTCATCAATATAAACAACAAGTATAACAAATTCTGATGACATTTTCATTATAAAAATACATGGACAAGTAAAATCACTTACGTAACCTTCTTTCATCAATTATTCATTGAGGCAATTATAGCACATGCACCCAGATTCCTTTAAACCGTGCAAAGACCTTTGTAATCTGATCGAGTGAATTTCTCGGGACTTTGAACTATATGTTGCATGAATTTTAAATCCTTCAGGGATCTTTATAGAGATTTAATCAAATAATTCTTATAGGTTATGACTTGCATTTAAATGACATGACATCTTCAGGTTTTTAGACTACAGGTCTGATCCTCACGATCTTTTACAATATCACTATATTGTATCAAATATATCGTCGACGATCATTTTGTATCGATTCCTAAGCGACATAACTTGTTGAGATCTCATCACTTTCTTTATTTTCAGGTACCTGAACTTTTTCTGGAGTTTCATGAAATGTTATGTCGTGGGCTCTTCTAGAGATTATTTCCCCCTTATTATGATCATTTTGATCATTTGATCCTATCCTTTTCAAGGATTGTTACCTTTGGAACCGATTGGTCTACCACGCTTCATGCGTACAGTAAACTCCATCCTTCAGGGACTTTAATATTAATAGGAGCATCCGCAGCTGAAATATGATATTCAATTTTGGATCAGTAAATGCTTCTGGCATTTGACTTGAATTATCTTCTGAGTGAGAATGATAATTTGATTCATATAGCATATTTTCCAGTTGTTCATTCCATCCCCCAAATGTTAGAAAAGATAACATATATCCCCAAATCTTCTTTGGGAAACATATCTTTGTGCATTGTGGTAGAGAAATTAATCATGTACCACATATCAAAAGTTATTAGATAGTAAAAATATTTGGTTTCTGATCCTAAACCAATTGTGAGGGGAGGACTTATCATATATTTTTGGTCTGATGCATACAAGTGCTGCTGTATGCAATTTAGAAAATCTTAGACCAACACATGAAGTTTTGCTCTCATAAGCAATAATTTAGCCTTTAATAGGAGGTATTCAATGCTAAACTAGCTTGGATATAAACCAGCATCATCAAGATGAACTATCTTGATTTCATAATCTGAAAATTATGCTCTTAATTGATAAAAGAAATTTCAAATGCCAAACTGCAGGTTGACAATAAACACATGTGTAACCATCTTATATATGCATCTATAAGTGGTTCACATGATAGGTGAATGGGCCCATATTCACCTTTCATATATTTTAGAATTGAGGAGTTTTAGTCCCAACTTTAGCTGGTATAATCAATTTATTTTGAGAACAAGCAATACCAGAGAATTCTTGAAGAATCTTCTAGTTCTTCAGTATATGCTTATTTGAATTCTCAAATAGTTCGTTTTAAAAATGGTAAATGACCATAATCATATAATATGAATGACATATTTGTATATAAGCTCTTCGAGAGCTTTCGTTTATTATCCACAATCTAATATTTATCAGACACTACTGGTGTTATGTGTCTTCTAGACAAACAGTTAGCTCTTCAGGAGCTATTGATACATTTTGTATTATCAAATATTGCTCAGACACTTCTGGTATTGTCACGGCCCGAATTTCCCACCGTCGGGACCGTGATGGCGCCTAACGTTGAACCTGCTAGGCAAGCCAACGCGAATGTTTAACTTACTTTATTCCTTTATTACTATTCAGTAACATGTGAAATACAACACTAACATAAATGAAAGTACAAATGAAGCAAGATATATTAACTCAATTCAATGCCTTTACGAAATTTCACGACACCAATCCTAGAATTTCGGAGTCACAAACTCACGGACTGCCTACGAATAATACATATAAAGGTCTGAATGAAATCAGTACATCTGTTTCTGAAACAACTGGAACAGAATACAAAGGAAATAGGAGGGGACGCCAAGGCCTTTGAACGCCTACAGGACTACCTCGGTGTCTCCACGTGGACTGAAAGCAGCCACCTCGCTCTAAGGTTCGTAGGGTCCTGTACTGGGATCTGCACAACAAAAATGTGTAGAGTGTAGCATCAGTACAACCGATCTCATGTACTGAGTAAGTGTCGAGCCTAACCCCGACGAAGTAGTAAGTGTCGAGCCTAACCCCGGCGAAGTAGTAACGAGGCTATGACACAACAACCAAATCAACCTGTGCAGTTTAATAATATACAGAGGGAAATAATGATAACAGGAAGTAAACAACTAAGTACAAAGAGAAGGGGAACATGCTGGGGGAAAGAAATGTCAAATAAATGAAATAACGAAGTAAGGCAACAATTTAATATCAACTTGAACAGCAGGAAATAACATCACAGAGAAAATAGTGCACGGCATCACCCTTCGTGATTTTACTCTCATCCTCACAATAATCAATAGAAATGGTACGACATCACCCTTCGTGCTTTTAATATCATAGTATGGCACGACATCAGCCTTCGTGCTTTTACACTCTCATCCTCACAATAATCAATACACGGCATCACCCTTCGTACTTTACACTCTTCCTTACCCAAACAATATCAATAACAGAAGTCCGGCAAGGAAAAATCAACAATATGAACCACAATAATAAATCATAACATCCCGGCAAGGGAACACTAGTAGAATTATCACCATCCCGGCAAGGGACACGGCTATAACCAATCTCACTCAAGTACATATCTTCACATAAAATTTCTCAACCGAAAAAAATACTCAACAATATCCATTACCAAGAATTTACACCAAAATGAATAACCACAAAGTGAAACTCAAGCAATGATAAAGTAAATATCAATGAAAAACCATGTAATTCATAATATCCGACTCACGAGCATGCTTAACACCAACGTATAGGTACTCTTCACCTCACCTATACGTTGAACATGATATTAACACATAGAAAGTAGGACACAACACCTATTCCCTCAAGCTAAGGTTAGGGCAAACACTTACCTCGACTTCCACGACCAAAATAAAGCCTTAATCACCGCTTTCCCTTTTGAATTTGACTCCAAATCAATTATATTTAGACATAATTGACTTAATATAATAACATCAATAAACGCTAAGTAATTCAATTCCAATGCTTAATTATAGGTTTTCTAGCATTCTTCCCAAAAAGTCAAAAATCGACCCCGGGCCCGCTTGGTCAAAACACGAGGTTCGGACCAAAACCCGATCACCCATTCACCCACGAGCCCGAATATGTAATTAGTTCCGGAATCCGACCCCAAAACGAGGTCTAAATTCTAATTATTCAAAAATCCCTAACTTTATCCAAATCTCTAATTTTCTACCCTTAAGAACATAATTTAGGCGTAGAAATCTAATGAGTGTTAATTGAAATTGAAGAAAACGAGTATAAGAACACATACCTATGGTTTTGTGGTGAAATCCCTCTTCAAAAATTGCCCAAGTTCAAGTTTAGGTGAAAGAGTTATGAAATTTTGAAATAATCCCGAAATGCTACTGTTTTTAGGAGACTAGGCATTTATTCAACGCGTTCGCGTGCCCTTGGCCGCGTTCGCATAGGTTTGGCTTACTTGGCCTATGCGTTCGCGAGCTACAGACCGTGTTCACATAGGGTTATGACTACCCAGCCCCCCCAACCCCTCTCTTATTTTATGCGTTCGCGACAGCCCGAGTGCGTTTGCGTAGAGTAAATTTCTAAGCCTCCGCGTTCGCACCTGGTTTTATGCGTTCACATAGTATAAAATTTCCCCCCGCCCAATTTTTGTTGTGCGTTCGCATGGGTTACCATGCGTTCTCATAGGGAAAAAACTCAAACACCAGATACAACAAAAAGACACCAGATTTTGTAAGTTCAAAACACTCTGAGGTCTATCCGAAACTCACCCGAGCCCTCGGGGCTCCAAACCAAACATGCACACAACCTCAAAAATATCATACGGACTTAATCGTGCGATAAAATCGCCAAAATAACATCTTAAACAACAAATTTAACATTAAAATCAAAGAAAATTTCCAAAACTTCCAAAGCATTAAATTTCACAACTACGGGTCCGAATCACGTCAAACGACTTCCGTTTCTTACCAAATTTTACAACATATCATAATTATCATATTGAACCTGTACCGAGCTCCGGAACCAAAATACGGGCCCGATACCATAAATTTCAAATATAATCAAATTTCTAAAATCTCTTATATTTTCAGAAAAATAATTTCTTTCAAAAATTCATTTCTCGGGCTTGGGACCTCGGAATTCGATTCCGGGCATACGCCCAAGGCCCATATTTTTCTACGGACCCTCTAGGACCGTCAAATTACGGGTCCGGGTCCGGGTCCGTTTACCCAAAATGTTGACCAAAGTAAACTTAAATTCAATTTTAAAGGCAAATTTAGCATTTTTCGCAGTTTTTCATATAAAAGCTTCCCGGTTATACGCTCGGGCTGCGCACGCAAAATGAGGTAAGATAAAAGGAGGCTTTCAAGGCCTCGAAATACCGTTTTGACATATAAAATAAGGGATGAACTTTTGAGGATTCACAAGTATCAAGCGAGAAAATCATAATCGCATAAACAATATAAATGTTTAAGCACAAGAAAACACCTCTTCGTAATTTTTTTCTACTTCATGAGGAAATTTCAATTGTGTTACTTCTTCAGGAGCAAATTTAAAATACAAAATATCGAGTATATATTCCCTCTATCATATTACCTCTTCTGGAGGTGAATTGTAATATAGTCACATCAAAAGCGCGTTCATATTTACGAGCTTTATCATACATTCACTTCAGGGAATTGATTAATATTTATCAAAAGTTCTCATCCTTGAGGGAATGAAACATAATTATCTGAACTTGCATTAATCATACCAAATTGTGTGATGGCTTAGAACCTCTTTTAAGATAATGCTACTTCAGGAGCAAATCTAGGCATGCAAGTAATATAGATAAATTTTCTCTAACTTATCTTCAATTGTAATCATAGAAAGCCTAAATTATCACCTCTGGTGGTCATGATAGGTATATACCACTTCTGGTGTTTAACAAATTTAGTTACAATGAGATATACAAAGTATTGCCACTTCTGGTGGTCGTACTCTGTTAGAGTTCAAGTGAGCCATAAAATTAAGTCATAACAAGACTTAGGACATATTCCATTGCCGGTGACTATATATTTTTTGAAAACTTTCATACTTAGCCATCAATAGAGATGAAAATAATAAATCACAGTCCCTTCTCGTAATATTTTTATTCAGGAACAAATTTAAGCATTAACTGCTAAGTGAACCAATTATGCTCCTTAGGACCATTGAACAAAAATCATATTGTTAGTAGCAAAAAACAGGAATGTCTGATATGTAGGACGTACTAACATTTTGAGTAGAACTATTAATTATGGCAATTGGATCTGAGTTATATCCATAGACTTTTGCTAACTCAACTCAACAAATAGTTAGTGTTCAACAATATATGAAAGTGCAAAAATTAATGTCACAAGTCCGTTGCTACAAACCTACTTCAAGATAGCAAAGCAGCAATGAGAAATAATTTGTCGTTCATAAAGACAAAGTGATATAGTGAAACCTTTAAGCCAAACATGAAATCATTTCCATGCTTACTTTGCTAATATGGAAATAAAATACTGACGCCAAAGAAATATCAATCGTTCAAACCACCGTAAAAATGGTAGAAATCCATAAATACAACATTTTCATCTTACTTACAGTGAGAACTGATGCCTTTGGACGGGGATAACTATAGTAATACATCTTTTAAAGTAAGTATTCAAGGAAGAGTCTCGTGCTGATAACGTGCTATAAAATAACGATTGTAAAGTAAATAAAGACAAGTATATATATAGAGAGAGTGATATATTATTCAACTTTCAAAGTGATGTACATAATGAACTGAAAACTCCTCTATTTATAGAAGAAATGAAGCGGTTGCGAGACTTTTCAGAAAGCAGTTGTGAGGCTTTTCTTCAGCTGCTTGTAAGTTATCTGCATGAGCTGCTCGCAACCTGCCTGTTTAATAAGAAGTTGTTGCAAATCATTTCAATGAGTTGTTTACAACTTGCCTGCATCAGCTGCTTGTAGATAAACTTCAACAGAGTACTAAATGAATAATCTCCTTCAGGAAGATTATCTACAGCGGAGTAATAAATGGATATCCACAAATAATAATTAAGGACAATATTGAGAAAAAAAATTCTGTAAAATTCTTCAAATGGAAAAATAAAAAATTATCTTTAATATAAATTACTAGTAAAACGGAACGGAGAGTAAATTTTTTGAGATATATATTTAGGGTTAAGTTGAATCTGGTAGCAAAGTAGTACTAATAAATGCAATGGTACTCTGATATTATAGTGACCAATTATCGATCTGCGAGAAAAAATGTATTAATAGAAGATTTAGGTGTTATTTGGTTAGAATACGATTTATATCAGTATAAGTTATACCGGTATAAATTATATTGGAATAAGTTATGCTGCGATTAGTTATGTTGTGATTGTTTTTTATTCATTGTTTGATATGTTGTATTAAGAATGAAAATTGCATAATTTATAAGAAGAAGATATAAGTTATACCGGTGCTAATTACCTATAAGTTATCATAGTGTTAAAATTAATACCAGGATAACTTATACCTGGTTTGCTAACCAAACAGGATATTAAGATGATATTAAATTTTATATTACCCTTATACCTTCTTATACCTCGTACGAAAGACCCTTTGTTCTTCTTATGCACGGAATTAGTCAATTTAACACGTGTCTTATATATCATTCTTGAACGTTCGCATTCAGTCCAGCCGAGATGATTACATGTCGAAACACAACCTCATTAAAAAGGAAGCGACAAAAGGGAAATTCAACTTTATTCCAAGTGGCAAAAGTGGAGGTTGCATGATGCATATTCTGCAGTGTGAATGGTACGCTCTGCATTAATGGAAGTACTGTGCAAAAAACTACATTGAATGCAAGCCCTAAAAGGTCCCAAACCACCAAAGAGTATCAACACAAATCCGTGTAGCACAAGAATTGCTGATCTTTTTCCAACTTGTTAATTACAAAAAAGTTGCAGAAGCAAATTCTCTTTCTTAACCATTGAGTTGGCTTCTTGTCCTTCTCATTAGTACTCTCCCCTCTTCCACGCGTATTCACCATTTACTGATTTGAGTTTGACATTCTCATTTTTCAACTCCTTATTCTCACAAACTTGGATTCCATGCAAACCAATTAAAGCTAAGTAATCCCTACAAAGGAATTACTTTTACAGTCCAATTATATAGTTTTTACTATTAGCTCATCTTGTAGTTTTGCCTTTAAATTTCACTAATATATTTGATAAGATTAGAATCATATATACTAAAATAATCCACGGTTTAATCTCTACTAAGATATATATGGTCAGTGCGGATAGTTTAGCGGGAAGATGGCCCTCCTAAATTGAATTCTTTTTCTTGAAATAACCAACCTTGTAGTTATAACAACAAACGCATTAATAAAAACAACCTTTGTAGTTATAACAACATTTGCTTGAATAAAACAGACTCGTGGCTATGCAGAGCATGGGCCGATTTAGAGGCGGAAGAATTACATTGTATATGCAAGGTAAAATTTGTTTTTTAATCTCTACAAATTATATTTTAAATTCTTTTGACATAGCTCAAAACATAACTTAGTGGTCATGAGGTTCAAAACTCTTATCGACCATCATTTCTTTTCATTATTCACTTTTTCTCCTTTTTTTATACCCCTCTTTTCAAAAATCGTGCATGTGTCATTCATGCAGGGTGATACACTTAATTATCTTGCAACCATTACTCTAATCAAAAGACCAATGAATCCTATTGAAGATAGGTAGTCAAATTACAATCAATATTTTGCTTGAAATGCTAGTTGCGAGAATATATTTATTTATTAAAAATGTGAGAAAATAAATAAGTAGGAAAAAAGATACTACTTGACACGGATTATCTCCTGTCGAGTTGGTGATGTGTTTGATTATGCTCTAAAAAAAGTCAAGGGTTTGAAGCTCAACTAGCATGTATTTTTTGTAAAACTTTGAGAGAGTCCTTTTGGTTAAAAATTATGATCAAGTATAATTGAACTCAAGACCTTTTAACTTAAAATTCAAAAAATAAATAAAAAATCAATGGACTAAGATTATTTCTTCACTACTGGTATGATACTTAAAGTTATATATTTTCGTTTTTCTATAAATTTCGACATCACTTATAAAAATTCATGTACCCCTGGATTTGATCAAATCACAACAGATGTAATCAGAAAGAATTTGATGATTCAAGGTTAATGCAAAACAAAATATTATTCGTCGTAAACAAAATTCATGATGCACAAGGATCAAAAGGCTCGATCTAACAGTGAAAAGGCAAAAAACTTACCAAGTGTCTAGTCCTCAATTCTAATTGATCTACCTAAATTGGGTTTGGACCGGGTCAATTGATTTTGTGTTTTTTTACAAATTTATTTTTAATTTTAATGACTCTATCTTTCGTTTTTACATGTGAGAGGTTTACATTTACACATAGGAGATTAGTCTTTTACATATAACAAATTCAGAAAGATTAACAACAACAACCCAGTATAATCCCACTAGCGGGATCTGAGGAGGGTAATGTGTACACTGACCTTACACCTACCCTGGGGTAGAGAGGCTGTTTCCAATAGACTTTCGGCATCCTTCCCTCCAAGAACTCTCCACCTTGCTTTTGGGATGACTCGAACTCACAACCTCTTAATTGGAAGTGGAGGACGCTTACCATCAAAACAATCCACCTTGTCCAAATTCAGAAAGATTATTTTCTTAAATTATAAATTATAAAGGAGATAGATGTACAAATAACACAAGTTTTTTGGGGAAGGTTTTTCCCAAGCATTTGTCAACGTCAACTAGTTAGATGCCACTCTCAAACCCATCTCATCATCTTTTATGCTTCCATTCAGAAAATACAAAAAGTTCCTTAGAAGATGAATGGCAAACAAGTGGGTCCCATTTTTTTGGAAAGCAAGACCCTTTCTATTGCCTATTCGTCTATAAGGACAAGAATGCACTATGAGACAATCCAACTCCAGCTGTTTTTTACCTTTTCTTTTTGAGTTTTTTTGTATGTTTCCACTCCTTTCACTCACCTGAAATTCTTGAAATGACAAAGTAAGTAATAATAAAATGAAGGAACTGAAAATGAGTGTAGTAGTGATAGCAGGCAAAATACTGAGTGGATGTAGCTTTAATTTTGCTCAAACAGAAAATGGGCAAAACCCCACCTTCTCCAAACCAAAACTTGGGATAAATGTGACTAGGTTCATTCGTCACTATTTGTGCCATTGTCTTTTCTTTTTACTATTAACTGTGACTAGGTTCACTTCATCACCATATCTACATGTTAATTTGGACTTCTATTTCACTTTTATTTATTCAAACAAAGTTATATACTTTTCTTCTTCTTCTTCACTCAACCGAAGTCTTCTCCTCGATCCACCCAAACAAACCAACAACCAATTTATAAGCAGAGTATTACTCCACAATTACAAGACATGTTTGAGTAGGAGAAATTATGTCGATTGCAATGAAATGAAGAGAAAAAGTAGATATAAGAAAATATATGATATACTTATACACATATGTCAAATCTAATACAGATTTAAAGAAGTAAAACCACAATAAGCTAGCTTAGGCTGATGTTTTTGTCGAGTCTTAAACTCTGACTCCTAATATTGGTTGGAAATGCCCATTTTGAACTAACTCAGACAAATATTCTTGTTGATCTTGACTTTTATTTTTCCATACGGAGGCTGGAAATTTTTTGTCTCTTCTGTCTTTATGTAGCCGGTCTTTCTTTCTCTTTTTCATATCGAAAGATGATTAAATGATTTATTCTCTAGTCTTTTCTCTTTATGTGGGGAAGGGAAGGGCGCGCTAATTGTCAAAACATAGGTGAATTCAGGATTTAGTAACTATGAATTTTGAGTGAATAGGATTTTATCATATGTGTACATTTAAGATTATATTTGTATACATATATATATATATATTGAGAGAGAGATAATTTGAACAAAATACAATAAGTTTCAATTGAATTCATTTGAACCGTTGCTATGTTAAAAAGATGGTGTGATTGCCAATTGGTGTGACATGAAGGGATTGGAGGCAAACAAGTTGGCACTTTTTAGGGATGAATCAAAACTCAAAAGCGATGATGAGGAGGACAAAATGAAACCAACATGCATGTTTAAAAGTGTTCCTATCGAGCTTTCTCTTTACATTTCCTTTTTTTTTTCAAATGTGGGAATTTAAGGTTTTTAAATATACACTTCCACCAGCCAATCAAATTGCACCATTCCTTTAAATTTATGTCATCTAGACGACCTAAATATAAGAAATTGTATAAGCTGGCCTGCTAGCTATCATCAGTTAAAACTTAAAAGTCGCATATACTGATCCCACTTTGTTTCCCTTTAGTTTATTGGAGCTAATTTTGGTTGAAATTCTTTTTACCTTTTCACACATACTTTACAACCCAATTAGCATACATATTCCTCACATTTCTTTTCGGACTTTAAATAACTATTTGACCTTTCACTCATTTTCACTTACTTAGTGCGTTTTCACTATTGCCGTGTCTGTTTCTGCTAGTCAATTTTTCTTCTTCTACACAGCGCTTTTTTTTTTTTTTTTTTGTTTCCGATCCGGTGTTCGATATCCGTATTGGTGCTCGACTATATCCGGATTCGCGCCGCGTAGGGCCCTATTCGGGGGAAGCGCTCCCTACCAAGAATTTTTCCATACCCAGGGCTCGAACCCGAGATCTCTGGTTAAGGGAGGAGCAGTCCCATCCACTGCACCACATCCTTTGGGTCGTTTGGTTTGAATACGGCTTATAAGTTATGCTGGGATTGTTATTTTATCCATTGTTTGGTATGTTGTATTAAATATGACAATTGCATAATTTGTAAGAAGAATGTATAAGTTACACCGGTGTTAATTACCCCACCCTCTATAAGGTATAAGTTATCCCGGTGTTAATTTTAATCCCGGGATAACCTACACCTGATTTGCTTAAATTTTTGTACCAGCACTATACCTTCTTATACCTCATACCAAACGACCCCTTAGTCTCTTCAGTATTGTCATTTCTAAAGTTTATTATATACATCGTAATTTCCCTTCTTAGTTTATTTGATATTTTTATCAAGGTCAATTTAATAGAGTTAAGTTGGATTAAAGTAATCCATTGAAACCAAAAATAAAACTCAATGATTCAAACATGAAATATACAACATAATTAACGGAGCTAATTCAAAAAACTTAAAAGATTAAGGAGCCCTTAACCCAAGACTAATTAAATGGGAAAAAAACGTTTCTTTCTTTTATGTATTTTATTTTTGGGGGGAGAGAGGTCTTTTTTTCTTTTCTTTTTGTTGGAGAATCCATCTTCTATAGATGACACGAGAAGTTTAAAATGTAAGTTTCCGAAGTATGCATTATTGCAAGTACAACATATATTCGCTGCTGACATTGGGAAAGGGACAACGTTTTGGTTTAAAAATATGAATTTCAAATGATAGTTAAATTGCAAATTGTAATGTGGAGGCTCACAGCTTTTCGAATGGAATTTTCTTTTTCGTATAATTTGATCCAACTGGAAGAGGGAATCTTTCTTTCTCTATTACAGCTAATGGCTTCGGGAGTATAGTTTCAGCCTTTTCGTAGAAATAAAACAAGAATTCACACTCCCATGATCTCACCGGTCACCATCTTAATTAAAGCGTTTACCCTTAAAATTTAATAACATATAAACTTATAATGTGATTTTAATGATACATGATTTCACTTGACACCAACTGATAAGTAGAGAGATTAATAATAGTAATCAACAATAAAGCAAAACACACCAGCGTTTGGACGGAACTCAACCCTCGAGTCAGAGTACCCTCGATCTGTGTGCAAGAACAATTTAAAATATAACAAGCTGATGAACAAGAGTATGAAAAAGAGAATTATATTGCTTTGATATCTGTGAATAATGTGTCCTACAAATGATTAGAACTCTCCTTTATATAGTAGAAGAATTCTACTTATGGTACAACTCTAATTACAGAAGGAAATCCCATGATTAGCTAATTAGTCATTCATGATTTGATCCGTTTCGAGATTTTCGCCATGATCTTCGACCTGTCACGGATATCTCGCCTTTATGTTATCATGCTATCTTCGATCCTACTCAGTGTCTGTCTCATATGGTCTCGATCGTTAGTGGCCTCGATCTCGACAAGTACCTCGAATCCAAACTCGGTACCTTACCCTCGTGCTTTGGTCTGAACCACTACGGGGCCAATCCTTGATGTAGCTTCCTGTCCTCGACCAAATAGTAAAATCTGGTGGTCCCGATTTTAACCGTATACAGATAGTCCCCTTGTTTTTTGGAGTGAAATGACAATAAACGAATTGAGCCATCGATTTTTGTCTTGACCTGTCATGGCGTCACCCTCGTGACGTAAGCAACGGAAGTGACAGAAACGTTCCGTCGGTACAGTTCCCCAAGTTATTAATGTGTGTCGGTTGGTAGTCGGACACTAGTGCCTTTGAATCGTCGTCGTGAATCCAATAAATAGGCCATTTTCTCATTGATCCAAACTTTACTTTCACTTTCTTCTAATCTCCAAAGTTTTTAATCTCTTCTTAAACGTCAAATTCTATAATCTTCTTTCTTCTTCAAGCTCAAACGAGGATGGTAAAAACGTCCAAAACAGTTCCCCAGAAGGAAAATGCTTCTTCATCGCCGCCGGCCGGTGACAAAACACCGATGGAACCGCGCCCTGAGGAATGTGTTCTCGGAGGGTGCGTCCTTACTTCCGACTTCAAGATCGAGAAAAGTTCCTCGGTTCCTGGTCGATGCGAGCCGATGTCAAGGTACATATGCTCAATAACTAAGACCTTCCTCAAGCAGGTGAATGAGGACTGCTACAAGGAAGGCAAGGAGGTGGTGATTCCAATCCCCGAAAAAGATATCACCACCCACGTGGAAGGGTTTCTGAGTGTTTCACTTACCCTTTCGCGCTGGGACCCCTCGACCCCGTTATTGTCGATTCCTGCCGTAAGTATCAGATAACCCTAGGCAAAATCCATCCCTCATTTTGGAGAATTGTCATTCTACTCCGATTCTTTGCGAGCAAAGTCGAGGGGATGTCTTTCACCCTCGACCACCTTATCAGGTTGTACAACCCCCGTCTCTATCGAGGCGGGTTAATAAAACTTCAGCGTTGGGCTACCAAGGTGTTGTTCTCGAGCATAGATGAGGACAATGCGAGGGTGGATGGGCTGGTTTGTATGAGTGAGGACTTCCGACCTAATCCCGGCCGAAAAGATGCCATTTTTCGAGAAATGGAATATGAAGCGTAAGTACAATCCCACTTTTAGCTTCCCTTCATTATTTTGTTCCCTTTGTTTCTTCTCATTGATATCCCTTTCCATGATACAGCGGTTGCTTGGATACCTGGTGCAATTCCAAACCTCGAGAGCTGGGTTCGGGACTTGGCCTCGACTTTATCGTACGCTGAGCGCTCATGGCGCGATTTAGCAAAGGGCCGATGGGAGGCCAAAAATCATGGTAAGATTTCATGTTGATTCTTTATTATCTGTTGGTCGGGATCATCCCAAATATTTATTTTATTCTCATACTAACTCAATTTCCTTGTACACAGGCCCGGGCAAAGATGCTGTCATGAGGCCCCTATCTGGTGAGGAGGAGACTTCGACCCAATTCCGAAACCGGCGAAGGACAAAAGGAGGAAAATGACCTCGACCTCCGGGGTCGCAAAGCCCAAGAAAACCCTGGCTCGTAAGTCGAAGAATGATACCATCGCTCTTCCTGCTGATGTACTTCAGCGGTTTAGAGAGGAAGAAAAAGAGGAGGAAGAAAATGTTGGCTCCGTGCTGGTGGCCCGAGTGAAGAAGACCATCGAGGCCCCAAATGCCGCTGAATCGGTGGTGTTTGAAGATATCCCGCCTCGAGCCGATGGGGTCTTGGAAAAGGACTCGGGTAAAGTACCCGAGTCATCGAAGACCGAATATGCCTCCCGCCGAGATGAGCAAACAGAGGGTATGTCTGAAAGGGCTGACTCTGAGCCCCTTCAAAGTGAAGTGACTACCCAAGCGACCCACTTGGGGAAATTGAAATTGGAGACTCGCCGCCTCTGCCCATATTTTCCGAGGAGACCATTCAGGATGCCCAAGCTATGAGGACTCCCAATGTAGACGGAACCCACATAGGGGAGGACCCATTCCATGGTTACTTTATCGGGGTCGAGGAAGATTCCGGCATGAGTGAAGCATCGAGTCTCTTTGATGAGGCTCAACAAATCTTGAATCGGGTAAACCTCAACTCTCCTCGTTGACATCACACTTTACGTTTATTTCTTCTTTTCGTGTCTTATTTCTTTTCTTCTTTCCATATAGGCCCTGGCACTCCATCAGGAGGCTTTTTCCAAATCCCGAGCAGAGCTGAGCGGATATGATGCCGACCTTCAAGGGCTCTCGAAGGAGAGAAATGCCCTCAAACTTCTATCTGGGCAAAAATAAGAAGAGATCAAGGACCTCCGAGCCGAGTTGGCCAAGGCTCACAAAGATCAGACCGACCTGATTGAACATGTAATGAACATCTTAGAATCTCATGGCATTAGTTCGGGGACGGCGGCTAACACTTCGATCTCACAGGTTCAGCAGAAGGTTGAAAGGATCGAGCAGTTCCGCGAGAAGTTCAATATGATGAAGGCGGAGACCTTGGGGTGGAAATAAAGTATGGACCGCTTTGCTGTAGAGAAATAGGCTAATAGAGCCCAATTGTTGTCGGCCGAGAGTCAGCTTCAAGGCATGAAAGAAAAAATCTTAGCTCATGCTAAGAAAATAGAGAAGCTCGAGGCTCGATTGGCCACCGAGCTTACAAAGGCCAGATCAGAGGCTGAAAAGGAAAAGGCCGATGCAGAAGTGATCGTGGCCGTCTACCGGTCCGATGCTAAAGGTGCTCTTGCCCAAGCGAGAGAGGCTGTCGAGACCACTCAAACTCGAGCACATTGGGTTGCTAAACTCGCCAAATGCCAATATCGGAAGGACCTTGAGGAGATCCATGATCGAGGTTTCGATCTTACCGAAGAGATAATAAAGGCTAAAGAGCATGAAGTCGATGCTAGAGCGCTGGCCTCTTCTTCTTCTGATGATGATGATGACGACGACGATGATGACGACACCAAGAATGGGTGCGAGAGTGAGGGGACCCCGAGAGAAAAGCTTCCCCTGAGAATCGTTGGGAACCATATATATATATTTGTTTTTGAACTTTTGTGAAAGACCCTGATAGGTCCTTTGTAAATATCTTCATATGTGTAAAACACTTCTTTTTTCTCTATCTTGTCTTTATTTCGACTTCTGCCTTATGAAAATTCTGATTCACTTATGCCTTATGAAAATTTTGTTCGTAAGTTCGAAGCTTAGGCTTTGATCGAAGTCGAACTAATGTAACTTTTGTAATCGAGTGAGTACTTGCTCGAACTCGAAATAGGATGACCCTTAGGTTTTAGTTGAGTGAGGATGACTTCTCGAACTCAAAAAATAAAATGGCCCTTAGGCTCTTGAATTAGGCCGATATGGACATAGTAAAAAGAATGGCTTTTCCTCCCCTTTTGGCTTGAAAAGTTCATTGTTTGATTATATAAAATATGTTTCCTTAGCATGAAATAAGGAATTTACTCGAGAGTCCGAACGATTCCTTATATTGTAGGGTTTTTGAGGGTCGATATTATCAAGACCCTTTGTTTCGTAATGCCTTAGCATAAAATAAAGGATTTGTTGAGAGTTCAAATGATTTTTCACCCATTAGGGTTTTCGAGGGTCGATATTATCGAGACCCTAAGTGATTCAGCCGAGGGTAGCCTTTTAAAGCGGTTTATGAAAATTTTTGAAGGCCTGTTTTATATCGGAAATCGAACGTCTCCGAACCGTGTTAATTTTGGCCATGGCCTTTACTTGGTATTTGCCTCTTGGGTCGTGGCCTATAAAATCGAGGGTTGCCCTTTTCAGGTCTTACGATATCTCGTTTTTACAATTTGATCATGTCGATTTTTTGGACGGCTGTCCCTGAGCGTAGGGTCAATTATTCGAATTTTTATTTGCGATCGACCCTTAAGCCGGTTTCCATAATAGATCACAAGTACAAATTTGTAAAGTAAAATTTTATAAGGTATGGAATATCTGGCAAGGAAAATATACTTCTTTCAAATAGATTATACATGCATACATGTTTTTCCATTATGGCTCGTGTGATTAACATGGACATGGTTCATTCGACTATTTGGCCCTTTACAAAATTAACCTACCGAGTCCTTGTTGACACGAAGTACTTTCCTTGTAATCATTCGATGGTGATGCCCCCTAGTATATGAGGTTGATTGTGATGAAGCCTCGGATACTGTTGAATTGCTCTAAGTTAGCACGAACAATGGTTGCCTTGTTAAAAACCTCGTTGGAAAAACCCATTTGGGACAATAACCGGTCTAATTGAAAATGAGTGCAACGCGTGCTTTCAGACCTATGGACTTTGTGTTTAAAGAATCCTTCGAGGATTTCGATTGAACACCCGCAGTTGGTTAGTGTAAAATATAAATGAAAATGGAGAAGGTCGTACCTTAGCAGTAATATCGTTTGAGGAGTGATACGTTCCAATTGTTTGGTAATTGTTCGTTGTTCATTGTGCCAAGTTTATAGGATCCCTTTACGACAATATCGAGGACCTGATACGGTACCTCCCAGTTCGGGCCAAATTTTCCTTCGTTTGGGTCTCGAGTATTGAGGGTGACCTTTCTCAGAACTAAGTCCCCAATTCTAAAGAGTCGAAGATTGGGTCTTCGGTTGTAATACCTTTCCATCCGCTGTTTTTGTGCGGCCATTCGAACGAGAGCGTCTTCCTATTTTTCATCTAGCAATTCAAGGCTTGCAACAATAGCCTCGTGATTTGACTCTTTGTTGCGTACCGAAACCTGAAGCTAGGTTCCCCGACTTCGACCGGGATCAGAGCTTCGACACCATAGACTAAAGAGAACGGTTTTGCCCACGTACTGGATTTTGACATTGTTCGATATACCCAAAGGACCTCGGGAAATATTTCTCTCCATTTTCCCTTAGTGTCATTCAATCGTTTCTTTAGATTTTGAATGATGGTCTTGTTTGTCGATTCGGCCTGTCCGTTTCCACTAGGAATGATATGGCGTTGATAGAATCCTTTTTATTTTGTGATCTTCGAGAAACTTTGTCACTTTGCTACCGGCGAATTGCTTTCCATTGTCGCATACCATTTTGGGAGGCATCCCGAATCAGCATATTATGTGGTCCCAGACAAAGTTTATGACTTCCTTTTCTCTGACTTTCTCGAAGGCCTGCGCTTCAACCCACTTAGAGAAACAGTCAGTCATAAACAAAATGAATTTAGCTTTACCTGGGGCCGATGGTAGAGGGCCGACGATATCCATTCCCAATTTCATGAACGGCCATAGGGATAGGACTAAATGGAGTTGCTCCCCGGGTTGGTGGATCATCGGCGCATATCTTTGATATTTGTCACACTTTCAAACGAATTTTTTAGTATCCCTTTCCATATCGGCCCAATAGTATCGTGCTCTGATGACTTTGTGAACCAATGATTCGGCACCAGAATGATTCCCACAAGTGCCCTCGTGAATTTCTCGTAGGACGTAGTCGGTATCTCCGGGATCCAAGCATATTGCCAATGGTCCATCGAATGTCCTTCTATAAAGTATTCCATCTTCGACCAATGTGAACCGTGCGACCACGTAGAGTCCTCGATTCCTTAGGATCCGATGAAAGCTTCTCGTTCTCAATATATTTATTCCTCCAATCCCAGGTCAGACTTGTGGAGTTTATTTCGACGTGGCCTTCTTCGATTACCGACCTCGAAAGTTGTACGACAGTCCTCGAGATAATCTCTTCGTCTTCGACCGACAACCCCAAATTTGTGAGGGCATCAGCCTCACTGTTTTGTTCTCAAGGTACATTTGTAAGGTCCATTCTTTAAACCGATGTAGTGTCACCTGTAGTTTGTCCAAGTACCTCTGCATTCGATCTTCTCAAACCTCGAAAGTCCTGTTGACTTGGTTTACCACAAGTAACGAGTCGCATTTGGCCTCGATGACCTCTGCTTCGAAACTCTTAGCTAGATCGAGACCTGTAATCATGGCTTCATACTCGGCCTCATTGTTAGTTAACTTGGAAGTTTTGATAGATTGTCTAATTGTATTACCCGTGGGTGGCTTCAAGATGATGCCTAGCCTGAACCTTTTCACGTTCGAAGCGTCGTCTGTGAAGAGGGTCCATGCCCTCCATTGATGTACCCTTTTGTATAATAGTTCCTTTTCGATCTCGGGTACGAGGGTTGGCGTAAATTCGACCACGAAGTCTGCTAATATTTGATACTTGATGGCCGTTCGGGGTTGATATTCGATATCGTACACTGATCTCGACGGCCCATTTGGCCAATCGGCCCAAGAGTTCGGGCTTATGCAAAATATTGCAAAGAGGATAAGTAGTCACCACACAAACTGGGTGACAATGAAAATATGGTTTTAGTTTCCTAGAGGCTTTTATTAGGGCAAGCACTAATTTTTCTAAGTATGGGTACCGGGTCTCGGCCTCACCTAAAGTTCGACTAACTTTGTAAACAGGAACTTGCGTACCTTGCTCCTCTCGAACTAGGACCCCACTTACCGCGACTTCGAGACCGCTAAGTACAAGTAGAGTTGCTCGTCCGCTTTTGGGGTATGAAGCAGTGGCGGGCTCGAGAGGTAACACTTTAACTCTTCCAGCGCTTGTTGGCATTCTGGGGTCCATGCAAAATTGTTCTTCTTTTTGAGTAGTGAGAAAAAATCTGTGACTTCTATTTGAAGACCTCGAGATTAATCGGCCGAGGGCGGCTATGTGCCCTGTTAATCTTTGTACGATCTTAACATTGTCCACGACTGTGATGTCTTCGATTGCCTTGATTTTATCGGGGTTGATCTCAATTCCCTGATTTGATACCATAAAGCCGAGGAACTTTCCTGAACCGGCCCCGGATGCGCATTTCTCTGGATTGAGCTTCATGTTGTATTTCCTAAGTATATCGAAGGTCTCCTTCTAATGCTTTTAATGGTCCTCTGCTCGCAGGGACTTGACTAGCATATCATCAATATAAACCTCCATTGATTACCTATTTGTTCTTCGAACATCCGATTTACTAGGCGTTGATAAGTAGCACCAACATTTTTTAGTCCAAAGAGCATTACATTATAAAAATAGCTGTCGCCTGATCCTCTAGGTTCATTTGTATTTTATTGTACCCGGAGTAGGCATCGAGAAAACTAAGGATCTCGTGGTCGGCCGTGGCATCGATCATGCGATCGATATTCGGTAAAGAAAAGAGTCGTTAGGATACGCTTTTTTTAAATCCTTATAGTCTACACACATTCTAAGTTTGTTCCCTTTCTTAGGGACTACGACTACGTTTGCTAACCATTCGGAATATTTTACTTCCCGAATAGATCCTATTTTGAGAAGTTTGGTTACCTCGTCCTTGATGAATGCTTGTTTTACCTGGAACTGGAGCTTTCTCTTTTGTTTTAGGGGGAGGAACTTCGGATCCAAGCTCAATCGATGTGTAGTGATCTTCGATGGGATCCATGTCATGTCAAGGTGGGACCACGCAAAACAATCCATATTATCGATAAGGTATTTAATGAGTTTCTCCCTGAGCTCAGGGGTTAAGACCGTGCCCAGGTATACCTTTTGTTCGAGTAGGTACTTGATCAGTATGACTTGATCCAGCTCTTCGACTGTCGACTTGGTGGCGTCAGAATCCTCGGGGATTACAAAGGATCGAGGGATCCAGTAGTCATCGTCCTCATCCGTTCCCTACTTCTCCGACTGGGTCGAGGCTGGTGCTTGTGGTTGCTATTAACCTCCTTTTTTTCTTTTGTCTCTGATCCCTTTGCTGACGAGAGTGCCGATATCATGTTGCACTTACCATGTTAAAACCATTGAGAACCCGAACTGCGAACACGATTTGGTCATGTAAGTCGAGCTGCTCCACGACCCTCGATAGAATATTATTGGCCGAGCTCCCTAGATAAATTAAAACACGTTTAACCTGAATTTTATTCATAAGGAAGCGATTACCAATGCATCATTGTGGGGTTGTGAAATCCCCTCTACTTCCTCGTCATTGAACGATAAGGTGCCTTCCGGTACATAGTCTCCAGTTCATTTCTCCCTAGTGAGCGATACCTTGGTGCGTTTGAACACGGGCTCTTTTGGTATGTCAACCCCTCCAACGATCATATGTATCACGTGTTGTGGTTATTTCTGTTCATTTTTCCTGTTTGCATCCCTGTGTCTGAAGTGATTTTTAGCTCGGTCACTCAAGAATTCTTGAAGGTTCCCCTCGTTGAATAAACGAGCCACCTCTTCTCTCAGTTGTCTGCAGTTTTCGGTTCTATGACCATGTGTACCATGGTATTTGCATATTTGGTTGGGGTTTCTTCGAGATGGATTGGTCATAGGGATCTGGGCCATCTAGTATCTTTGATTCGCCTAATGGGTGACACAATACCTGACGCGTCAATGTTGAAGTTGTATTCTGATAATTGTGGTGCTTCTGTGGGATCAACATGTTTATCGAATCCACTTTTGCTCATGATCCCTCGAGAGATCTATCCTTGATCATTCCTTCTATCATTTCGAACGAGATTACGTCA
The DNA here is from genome assembly GCA_005239495.1 of Nicotiana undulata. Classification (NCBI taxonomy): domain Eukaryota; kingdom Viridiplantae; phylum Streptophyta; class Magnoliopsida; order Solanales; family Solanaceae; genus Nicotiana; species Nicotiana undulata. The sequence goes on from ML269082.1 coordinate 51,744, forward strand.
TGGGCCCTTGTTTCTACGATCTGCGTTGTATGGTTGATACTGATCTCTGTTCAATCGGGGTACTCTGTCGATGTCCCTTTGAGTTCTTATGACAGGCCTATTTGGATAAACGGAACCGGAAGGGGTCCCAATTGATCATCCTCGACATGATCTTTGACTGGTACCGATAATGCATATCGGCACAGGTCACTGCTGGATATTCAATTAAATTTTGCTTCAGCTACCGTGACGCTACCGAACTCCGTTTGTTCAAACCTTGGGTGAAATCCTGAACAACCTAATCATCTGTGACCGGGGGTAGGTCTATGCGTTCCATCTGGAACCGAGATACGAATTCCCTTAATATTTTGTTGTCCTTTTGTTTACTTTAAAGAGGTCCGACTTCCTAGTCGCAACCTTTATTGCCCCGGCACGCGCCTTTACAAAGGAATCTGCAAGCATGGCGAAGGAATCGATGGAATTAGGTGGCAGATTGTGATACCTTATCATTTCCCCCTTCGATAGAGTTTCTCCAAATTTCTTCAGTATAACAGATTCAATCTCTCATCTTCTAAGTCATTCTCCTTTATTGTGCATGTATAAGAGGTGACATGCTCATTAGGATCGGTGGTCCTATTGTACTTGGGAATTTATGTCATGCGGAATTTCTTTGAATGGGATTCGGAGCCGCACTTGGGGGGAACGACTTCTGCACGAACTTCTTGGAGTTCAAACCTTTTAAAATTGGTGGTGCCCCTTTGTATTTGGTCAACCCGTGAGTTGTATGTTTCTACCATTTTTTCGTTTGCCTCGATTGTATTTTCTCCTGATTCAATTCGTTTAGTGAGTTCCTCAAGCATTTTCATAATGGCAGGGTCAGTCCCCGATTCATTGGCCTTCGATCTCTCAGGTACAAGTTCGACCCTGTGTACAACTTCTGGTGGAGGCTCAAATTCGACCCCACTTGGTGCACAGTGGTGATTTTGTAGTTGTGCTATAGCGGCTTGTTGGCCCTGTAAAATCTTGAATATCAATTGGAGGCTGACTCCACTGTCTTCTCCACCCTGCATACCTCGACCACCTGATCGACTTTCCCTGCGTACGCTACCTTCAGAATCAGTTCCCAAATTTGCATTTAGGCAATATGTGAAATGACGTCGACGGGATTTGCAATTGGTACTCCCTCGAGATCAGCCTAGGGCACCTCGATCCCTGGGGCGGCTATATTGTCGTTTTCCCCGTGAAATCTGAGGCCGTTGTGAGCATGTGTGGGTGTTGTTTGTGAGTTTTACATGTTTATCCTGAAAATAAAAATACTTACAAAAACAAGCGTAAAGTAGTGTGTGTTATCGAAAATAATATTAAGCAATCACTATTATCTTAGCCCCACGGTGGGCGCCAAATTATTTACCTTTAAAATTGGATAACAATTAAACTTATAATGTGGTTTTAAGGCTACATGATTTCAGTTAACACCAACTGATAAGTATGAAGATAATAATAGTAATCAACAATAAAGCAAAGCGCACCAGCGCTTGGATAGCACTCAGCCCTCGAGTTTGAGTACCCTCGAACTGATTGGTGCAAGAACAATTGAAAAATATAATAAGATGATGAACAAGAGTATGAAAGAGAGAATTATATTGTTTTGATATCTATAAACAATGTGTCCTACAAATGATTAGAACTCCCCTTTATATAGAGGAATTCTAATTGTGGTACAATTTTAATTATAGAAGAAAATACCATGATTAGCTAATTAGCCGTTCCTGATTTGATCCGTTCCCATATTTTCGCCATGATCTTCGACCTGTCACGGATATCTCGCCTTTCTGTTATCATACTATCTTCGATCTTGCTCAATGTCTGTCTCATATGGTGTCGATCGTTATTGGCCTCGATCTCGACAGGTATCTCGAATCCCAAACTCGGTACCTCACCCTCGTGCTTTGGTCTGAACCACTACGGGGCCGACCCTTTCATGTTCTCGGTCAAATAGTAAAATCGGGTGAGTCCGGTTTTAACCGTATACAAAAGTGAAAAAAAAAGAATCTCACCTGTCACCATATTAACAATGGCGGAATCACATGCACCAAAGGGGTGTCAACCGGCACCCCTTCGCCGGAAAATTATATTGTATAGATCGGTTATTTTAAAAAAAATATGTATATATACTAAATAATGACACCCCTTGACTTCTTGGTGAGTTTGTTTCTTTATATTTTGATTCCCCTTAATGAAAATCCAGGCTCCGCCGCTGCATATTAAGGCTTAAGAATAATATTTTATTAAAATTTGCATCAACTTTAAAGGGTTGTTTGGTAGGGGAACAAGTTATACTGGGATTATAATGATGATATTATAACAACAACAACAACAACAACAACAACAAACCCAGGATCTCACAAAAAGGGATTTGGGAAGGATAGAGTATACGCAGTCTTACCCTTACCTTGTACGGGAATGATGAGATTATAATATGAGGTTTAAATAATGACGAAATTATTTAGCGAATATGTTTTTATTAAAAGATGTAGGTATATAGTATAAACATATGTTTGGTGGATACTAGATAAGTTGGGATACACTTTTATTTCCAATTTTAATCTTAAAAGACTCTGGGGAAAGAGCCTTGGAAAAGGATATCTTTGTCATTTTAGTGTTTATTTCCAAATTAATTAATCTCACGATTACTATCCCCCCTCAATATGGGATAAAATAATGCACAATTATGAGATTAATTAATTCAGGAATTGCTAATCTATGCTTCAAAAATTGAACAAAATGCAAACTAAAATAATTCCACATTTAATTATGGGATTATTATCCCTAATCCCATATACCAAATGACCCCTACAACTACAAGATCAAAGTCCAATCGATTTACCAAAAAATGTACACAGTGGTGTGATTGCTGTGTTGTATAGTGTTACTAAAAACTTGTTTTCACTTCATATTTATATATCAAATTAATAAATATAAAATATGTATTTTCAAACACATGCATTTTATCACTTAACTCGGATTAAATGGTATGTAATCTTACTTTAATTATTAATTGCTTAGGTCAGATATTTACCTACACTTAGCGTGTACATAAAGTAAGAATACATACCACTTATCTAGAGTTAAAGTAATACATCGACCATTAGAACAAACACATAATAGTCGACTTATCCTTGTTTTAGACGCAGTCATAAAACTCAGAAGGTTAAAACATCCATTTCCCAGAATTCGGGGAAAATTTTGACATTCACACTAAATTGAGAGATTGCATTTGCCAATAAGCAAAAAAAAAATGGAGTTGAATATCATACAACTTCCAATCGGTTAAGTTTTCCTACTTAACATTTTGGTCTTCATAATTACATCATGTGCAACCCATATAAGAAACATATTGTTACAACTGTATGGGTCAAAATCAAATTGAGGATTAGGTCATGCAGAGAAGAACGTTACAAACAATTAGCAAACCACTATGAGTGGTGTGGTTGAGCGTCCAACGAGCAAATAAACCAAGCAACCAAGCGACCAATCACTGCCGAGGTCGAGCAGCGAAGTAGGAATAACAACTAGTTTTGTATTAACTTTAACTAGGATTAAAGCTAGTTAATCCTAGCTTTACCTAGGAATAATGGCTAGTGTTGTATTATTCACGTTTTTCACACGGTCAGTCCCAGATCTGAGGTTATTAGCTTTAACTAAGATTAACTCTCTTTAATAATCGATTAATTAGTTTAACCAAAGATTATCATTTTTTGGTCAAACAATTTGGCGCTGTCTGTGGGAATTTCCTAGTCAAAGTCTTAGTTTCTTTCGGATATAAAACAAAACAACACAACACAAAGCCTTGTCTTTTTTCGCGTGCATAGTTTACATGGAAGGTAATGGAGACGAAAGAATGAAAGCAGTAGCCGGTCTCACTACCAACCTCCTAAACACCATCAATGAGGTCACTGGAACATGCGATGAGGATGTGACGCCAAACACCTCCCCCAGGCGGAGTGGTTCACCCCTCCATCACGGCGGCATCACAACCTCACACGGTAAATGAGCCTCTACGTCCACAATGTAGGAGACACCACTTGCAGTGAAAAATCTACTCGAAGCGTGGCTAACAAACACGCTGACCATCATCCTCGACAAACCCGCCCGAAGGACGAACACAGAAGATGCGAGAGTTTGCGTCACACCAGCGACAAACGAGCAACACGATCCTCCTCCTTTAACAGGTATTGCTCACAACGTTAATGATGTAGGTAACGATACCCTCACATCCATTTTGAGAAAGATAGAGGAGATGGAAAACGAGAACAAAATGTTTCGTGACCAAATGAAAGAACATCAAGAAAGGGTAGACAAATTACTAGGCGACCAAAACTCCTACCGAAAAGGGACACCAGCCGATTCGTCGAGCAACCATACAATGATGAAGTTGCACCGCACGCCATGCCTAAAACCTTCAAAATGCCTCCATACTTGAAAATATATGACGGTACGACGGACCATGAGGATCATGTGACCTACTATGTCACCGCAGTAAAGGGTAACGACCTCGCCAAAGAACAAGTGTCTTCCATATTGCTGAAGACGTTTGGTGAAACCCTCATCGGGGGAGCACTAACTTGGTACTCACAATTACCTGCACGCTCCATAGAGACATTCGACAATATGGTCGACAAGTTTTTCACTGCCCATGTCGGGGCTAAGAAAGAAGAGGCGAGCGTGAATGACATATTTGTCATTAAATAGTGACCCGACGAAGGACAAAAAGATTTCCTCACGCGATTCAATTGTGTGAGGATGACTCTACCAAATGTATCAGAGGGTATGGCTTTAGCGACTTTCCAGAATGGGTTAAACATGAGCGGTTCCAAGGCGACCAGAAAATTGCTAAGCCAACTCATGAAATACCCCCAACCACTTGGGATGAGATACACAATGCCTACTGCCCTGAGGTACGAGCTGACGAGGACGACCTCAACGGGTCAACTCAACGGTTGACCTCGGTCCAAATGGAATCGAGGAAAAACTAGAGAAACGACAACAGAAGGGAACATGCAATCCCGCACCCCAACCATGAAAGGAACCAACCATATGTTAAAGGCACCGCCATACCGTCTCCCCGTCACGGCGATGGCCCATCTAGGCCACAAAAAGGGAGTCACCGAAATGAAAGAGGTATGCCTCCACTACTATCTGCTCACAATTATTGTTTTTGTCCCTCAGAAATAGTCTATGCCTTGGAGAAGCTCGGCCTAAAGGTGAAGAGGCTGCAGAAGATGAGGCCTGACCCAAACACCAGAAAGTCAAACACTCTCTGCAAATTTCACCAGGAACGGGGCCACAAAATCAAAGACTGCATCGCTCTAAGGTAAGAGGTCGTGAACATGCTTCACCAACGACATTCGAAAGCAATTTTGAGCGACCGAGGAAGAGCGAACTTTGCTCGAGGGTGCGAACAACATCTGGGTCCACCAAATCCACCTTCCCCAGCTTGAACTATCCAAATGATCATCGGAGGAGGCGACTATGCATCAATCAACAGCGTAAAATTCATGACCATCCACAAGCTGAGATGGTCAATCACTCATGAACGGTATGACGACCTCGAAGAGAGTATCATCTTCGACGAGTCGGATACTCACGGTTTGATCTTTCCTCATTATAACGCCCTTGTTATTACTTTACGTATTTTAGATGCTGATGTATGTCGCGCCACTATTTTTCCTCGCACGGGTTAGGTACGCGGAGATCGGGTTTCATGACATTCTGGACAACTCCTTAAAGGAAAAGGTTTAAGGAAGAGTCTCCACCAAACGATTTTATGGTGCGTTAGGGCACCTAGAATAATTAATCCATAAACTAGTTTGCATTACCAGAGATTGGGTAAGGACTTGAAGTTATCCCAAGGGGAAGGTGTTAGGCACCCCTCAAGATCCACAACTGTGGGTCCCAGCCAAGTAGTTTTGTGAATTTGGACAGTAAACAAATGACAAGCAAGGCTCACGTAAGAGGGGATTTCAAGTAATTACTGAAATTATTAAAAGAAATTTAAAGAATAGAAAAGTAAAATCATTTGAATGAAAATATACTAGGTTTTAAAGCAATATGGATCACATCAATGCAATACCCGGTATGTCACGCCTCGAAGAGGGGCTACACGTGGTATTAGCGCACCGGTCATCATATCCATATTCTACCCTTCCCTACCCCGCTAAGGTATTTAAAACACGTGTGTTGGTCACGAAACTTATTACGTGCTATTACCCATCCCGTTCTATAAGTCCCGGAGGGTGTTTAGGACTACTAATCCTATAAAGGGAGTACTAGGCTGAACCCCTAGGTTTAAAGGATAAACTCTAAGTGACATACAAAAATATTTAGGACTGCAGATATAGGGAAGCACACAAAGGCAGATAAGAGGCTCACATATCCCTCCACAAGTAAACACATAAATAGCACATCTCGAACACAACAATGGTCTTAAAATTAGAACTTAAAACAGAAGATTTGAGTGAAAACAATAAGTTTTCGTAGTTTTGGCAGAGGACTGATTCTTTGAAAAATCAGTAATTAAGGCAGGGAATTCAATTAAAATAGAGTAGTCTTAAGAAGAGAATGATTGATTTTAAAATTCCAGTAATTTAAAGACAGGAGCAGGATTTGAAAAGTGCACAGCAGTTTAATGAAGTTCCTAGTAAAAGTAAATGGGAAGTTTTAGAAAACAAATCAGTAAAGCATGATTTTAAAGTAACAGAGTGATCCAAAAGGGGAAGTGACTTTAAAAGATTCAGCAGTTCAAAGCAGAGTAGAAGTCAGTAGTTTAAGAAAACTTTAATAAAAGGAGAATGAGTAAACTATTTCAGAAACCAGTAAATTTAAAATAGAGCAAGGATTCAAACAGAATGATTTTGTAGAAGGGATAATTGTTTGAAAAATCCATCGGTTGTTAGGCAAAGCAGGAGTGAAAACAATGACAAATAGCGAAGTTCGAAGGATTTCAGAAGAGACTGATTAGTTCTACAGATCTCTTTTAATACAAGCAAGATATAAGACTATTGATTTTCATGTCAGTGGGCCTAAGGTTTGCCTAGGCGTTCGTGATACTGATTATTTGTCTTATGAGAGTCAAAACTAGTGAGATGCAAGTCCTTGACCCTGATTTTAAAGACATGGAATACATTGAAGACAATGTTGAATTTGCAGAAACTTTTTTAGCCATTTTTGCACAGTTTTGGCGTGGTTACCAGATCTGATACATACTGACTAGGTGTTCACATAATAACAAACAGGATGAAGGCAAAATCCTATAGAACATGGTATCTAATGCACATGTGAATACCTAAAACATAATTTCTAAATGTGGTACTTATGAAAATGCAGTAGCAGTAACGTCATAGCAGTTTATTACTTTGTTATAGTTGTTAACTGTGAACGGGGCTTATAAAATGACATGAATATAATAAATATGCTGAAATAAAGAACCTAAACATGATTTCTAATGTATGGTATGCATGTCCTAAGCATGATATCTATTGCGCACACAGGTAAGTAAAATCCTATAGTCATGGCCTCTACCCACACTATACTAAACATGCATAGTCCCCTCCCACATTCACTATCCAACCCCAATTATTTGTTTACAAATTATTACAAGACAGAATAATGAGTTACATCACTAAAAGAAAATAGGAAACTACTTCTATAGGGAGCCTTCAATCAGGCCCATATCTCCCAACCTCGATCCTTTCGAGTCTCACAACCTTACATGGTCCGGGTGCGGCAAAGCTCCCTAGGGCCCTTGTGGGTCCCTGGCCAATACCAACACCCAGACATAGTTGCCAAAATTAAGCATGTGCAGTGTGGAACTACCAGTCTCAGTGTGTCAAAGTTCAAAGGGAACTCAAGAGGTTCCCTAAGCAATGCTCACACTGAGGGGGTGGAACCTAAGTTTTCTAGATATAGTGTGAAGTGCTTGTAGTTTGAAAGAGTTGAGTTTGAAAGAGTTGAGTTTGAAAGTAGTTTGAAGTAACAGTTTTGAAATATAACTTCAGAGGAGAATGTAAGAGTTTATGAAAACTAGTTTACAAATGAAAAGAGGTAGTGCAACCACAATTCAGCATATAGAGAGTTCAAGAAGACAAACACAAACAAGGATAGGGAGTTGGGGACAATTAATTCACATGCTAGCAGTAGAATAGAGTTACAAGTTCTCAAATAATGATCACATAGTTGTCATAAAGCATCGCAGAGTCACATATTAGGTATAGAGTTAGAATCATATAGTCTTTAGGTGTCATGGGGAGGGAACACAGGTCTGTAGCATGATAAGCTAAGTAGAGGATAAGAACAGACAAGAAACAACAGTCATGTTGAGACAAGAAAAGGATGATCACATAGACAAACATGCATGCTGACTCCATAGGGGTCAAACACGGTTATAGAAAATCATACAAGGTAAAGCAGGAGACATCTTATACTAAAAGAGAAGGGGAAATCATAGAAGCATGCTAGTTACATGGTAGGCAGTAGAACCATAAGATAAAGCACAAAAGGAACAACAAGTAGATTAACATGAACTGAAACATAATGTGTGGAGACACTGTAAACTTAAATTAGGAACATACCAGTCAAGGGTATAGAGCAACAAAATGTAGCAAGTATGCAGAGCAAAGGAGAGCAACAAAATAGTAGTACGCAGATGCAAGAGAGCAACAAAACATCAGTATGCAGAGGTAAGAGAGCAACAGAACAGTAGTATGCAGATGCACGAGAGAAACGGTGATTACTCAGGCTTGGCTTTCAGCCGCCTGAGTGGTCAATAACTAGTGTGAAGAGAAAAAAAGGAGGGGTATGAAAGCAAAGAGAACTCAGAACAATGTCAGTGCTCTGAGTTTTCAGTATGCCTTAGTTATATGCAGTGTATCCATGTATTCGTGTGTGTGTTATGCAAAAGAGGACAGAGTATTTATAATGTTGAAAATGAGTAAGCAAATATGGTAAGGATCACAATGGCATGGTAATCAAAGAACTTAGAATCCATTAGAGCAAAATCAGGACAAGTAATCCCTTAAGTTAAGGGGATTAATTCAAATTGCAAGGACCAGTAACAAATATGGAAAGAAATCAATATATGACTGACAAGGAAAGATTCAAATTCAGCAAGTATAGGGTAAACAATTAGGGGTAAGTTCAAAACATTTTAATTAAGGAAATAGCCAGTAAGAATAAAGTACCACATCAGACAAGTTAAGTGAATCAATTAATTTGAATAGGAGAGGTAGAAATTGAGGTTCTAAAGGAAGGTTTATCAATCAAACCCCAAAAGTATGGAATCCAGAATCAATCCAAGAAGGAGTCACAATTCTGTATTCATCATATAAAGAGACAAGAATAACCAGACATAGTAAACGTGCAGGTTAAACAAGTATTGATAGAAAGATGCAAGTCTGAACAATCAAGATGGACATAAGCACATAGACGTGATAGAAGTTGGGCTAAGAAAACTCAGTAGAACATATTCGAGGCAGATAATCACAACAACTTAAACAAGAAACGAGCAGTCATGCTAATACACAGGACCAATCGAAGAAGTCTAGAAATATTAGGGCTTTTAACATATGCAAGATAAAAAGCTAGTAAATCACAGAATCAGTCATGATATGCAAAAAACGGATTTAAACGCAAAGAGAAACTTAGTTTTAAACAAGCATAAAGAGTTCTGAGAAACCCTAGCTTTAAAAGGAAGTGAAACCGTTTTAAAACTGATGATTTTTTAAGTTCGAGTCAAGAACAATGTAAAAAATAAAGAGACATGCTTGAATCACTAAAATCACCATAGATCTGAGAGGGTTAGGTAGAAATTAAGGTTTCACAAGAGAATCGAATAGAACCGGAAAACATGCTGCAAAACTCAAGAAGCGTAATGGGTATGGTGTGGCTATGCCCAAACCCCACCGGAGAGTCCAAGAACAACCAAAGCAAGAGCCCTAGGTGCAAGTCAGCATGGCCCATTCCCTCGAGGGCATCGGAGAGAAAATGAGCTAGATGAAGGAGACTCATGGAGGCTCGTAGTCGAAAGGATAGTGGCCGGAGATGGCCAGAGGAAGGGGGTGGAGTTCCATCGGAGACGATGAGACAGAAGTCTCTAGAGATTAGAGATAGAGAGAGACGAGAGATAGAGAGATGAACGATCTCGAAAGAATGAGACGGAAAGGGGGGGGGGGTCTGGGTTATTTTTAATGGGTTTGGGTTGGGTATTTGATGGGTTTGGGCTGGGTATAATTTAGGCTGGATTTTAAATCAAAATTGGCTATTTGTTAAATACCCATAAAAAATAGATAAATAATTAATAAAAAATAGCTAATAATTAGATAAAATGAAATTAAGGCTAAATAGGTGAAATTAATATAATTAACTAGTATTTAAAATATAAGATGACTAATTACTGACTTAAAATAGCATAAAATGTACAATTAGGCTATAATTACAAATCATTGTAATTATAGCCAAATAATGCCAAATTAGCTAATTTGTGAAATAATAAAATTTCAATAGGATAAAAAATAAGATATAAATAAATTATTGAGTAAGAAAATGATTTGAAATTGTTTATAACATCATTTATGCATAATTATGGAACAAAAAATATTAAAACAAATACGGAAAATTATGGAAAAATCAATTACTGCAAAGAGTGATTTTGAAAGGTATATATGCAATTTTGAAAATAATTTGAGGAAAAATTGGGTATCAACAATGTAAAATGTATTATGGTCGATGATGGGAGCGACACATGCATTATCCACCCTCGAGTTCTTACACAAATGAAGCTCGAGGATAGGATAGTTCCACATTGCATACACTGACAGGTTTTAATAATGCAGTTGAGCGGATGTATGGAGAAATAACGTTACTAGTCCTTGCCGGCGGTGTCACTTTGGATACAACATTCCACATTATAGATCAAGATACAGCGTACAACGCCATCCGGCCTTGGATACACGCCATGAAAGCCATCCCTTTTTGTTTATATCAATTCATCCAATTTCCACCCCGTGGGGAGTATTCAGCATCCTTGGAGAACAATGCACTGCCCAAGAGTGCTACCACATCACCCAAGACTGCACATACACCCAGCAATTGAAGAGTAAAGGCGAAGACGCATAGAAATTAATAGGGTCGAGGTCAGGCGGTGATGAAGGGACAAACGTCATCAAGGACCCCAAAATCATATATGCCACATGATCAACCATAGAGGATCTCGACCCCGTACAACTCGACAAAGACAACCTTAGCAAAAAAGCCTATATTGGCCACAAACTTCAATAACCAGGTAAATTCAACTAATTTTTGGCTAACAATGCAGACTTGTTTGCTTTTTTCCATGCAGATATGCCGGGCATCCCAAAAGAGATAGAAACACACAGATTGAATGTCGACCCATGTTAGCCTCCAGTACGGAAAGTTAGGCAGAAATTCAATTCCGCAATAAATGACGTTGTCCGCGAGGAGGTCGAAAAAATTCTAGAAAATGGCTTTATCAGAGAATCAAAATACCCCCAGTGGTTCGCCAACGTGGTCATGGTAAAAAATAAAAATGGGAAATGGCGGATGTGCGTGGACTTCAGAGATCTGAACAAAGCTTGCCCGAAAGACTCATTCCCACTGCCCCGCATTGACTAGCTCATTGACGCAATAGCCGGACACGAGCTACTAAGATTCTTAGACGCCTACTCAAGCTACAACCAGATCCTCATGGAGGAAAAATACTTAGAAAAGACCACTTTCATCACCCATCAAGGGACGTACTGCTACAGGGTGACACCGTTCGAACTGAAAAAATGCAGGAACTATCATAGGTTGGTGACAAAAATGTTCAAAGACCAGCCCGGAAAAACCATAAAAGTATACATAGACGATGTTGGTCAGGTCAAAAAGGAAAGAAGACCACATCGATCACTTAAAAGAGGCCTTCGACATACTTAGACGATATGGCATGAAATTGATCCCCGAAAAGTGCGCTTTCGGTGTAACCTCGGGAAAGTTCCTCGGCTTCTTCGTATCACAATGAGGCATTGAGTTCAACCCCGACCAAATCAAAGCCACAGAAGGAATACCAGAGAACTTGACCAGTAAGAAGCAGGTACAGAAACTGACCGGCCGTATAGCCGCCCTGTCGAGGTTAATCTCACGATCTTCCGACAGGTGCCACAAATTTTTCGGCGTACTCAAGAAAGATAATGGACACCAATGGAACTCCGAGTGCGTCGATGCCTTGAAGGAACTAAAGGCATACCTATCTTCATCCCCGCTACTTGCTAAAACGGAACCTGGGGAATGTCTCCTCATTGACCTGGTCGTGTCCGATGTGGCATTAAGTGCCGTCTTGGTCCGATAAAACAAAGTTATGCTATCTCCCATCTACTATATTAGCAAAACTCTAGTCGACGCCGAAACGAGGTATCCCCACCTCGAGAAGCTAGACCTGGCTTTGGTCGTAGCTTCACGAAAGCTTAGACCCTATTTCCAGTGCCACCCCATTTCGATGGTCGCGACCTTTTCTCTAAGGAGTATTCTGCACAAACCCGAGTTGTCGGGTAGATTATCCAAGTGGGCCAAATAATTGAGCGGGCATGATATAACCTATCAACCGCGAAGGACGATAAAGTTGCAGGTGCTCGCCGACTTTAGCACAAAAATAATTCTTGAAGTCGAAAAAGAAGTTGCATGTACTTCTCCTAGAATACAAGACCTATAGGTTTTGTATACCTATGGCGCCTCTAACGCGTCGAGGTCAAAACTGGGACTCGTGCTCGAGGTCCCAACGGGCGAGATAATTCGCCAGTCCATAAGATGCCCATATATGAGTAACAATGAAGCGGAGTATGAGGCCTGATTGCAGGATTGAAGTTGGCACTCAAGTACAGACCGAAGCGAATCATCCTATGCTGCGACTCTCAACTCATCGTCAATCAAGTCACAGGGAATTTTGAAATCAAGAAGCAAAGACTGCAAATGATACCAAGCCAAGATCTGCAAGCTGTTACTCGAGTTTTACGAATTCCATCTCAACCAAATCCCTCAAGCACAGAACATCAAAGAAGACGGCCTAACCAAACTAGCGGCAACCACTAAAAGCATATCTGGAGAAGGGAATGTGGTCACTCTCCTCCACTCGTAAATCGATCAAATCGAAGTACGAACTATAAACCTAACTTGGTACTGGTGCAATCTTATTGTCACATATTTGCAGGACGACGTGCTTCCAGACGATAAAAAAGAAGCCAAAAAGCTTCGAATGCAGGCAGCTAGGTACCACGTCATCAATAACGACCTGTACAAAAGAACGTATGGCTTAATCATAGCAAAATGCTTGGGCCCAAACCAAACACTACACATTCTAGAAGAAGTCCATGAAGTTCACTGCGGAGCTCATACCGGCAATAGTTGCGCGCTTTCGGCCTTAGGAGCGGCGACCTGATAGTTCAAATTTGAAACCTCTCCCTCGAGCCCGCCGATCCGCTCATCGAGCCTGGCCTCCCTGAGCACGTCAGCCTCCGCCTCACTTCCCCATTCATACCAAATGACGTGAATGGCATCCTTCAATGCTGCCACCTTTGCCCAAGCCACCATCTTGGCTTCCTCGTTTCTCTCAACTCCGCTGTTTCTCAATCGGCTCATCACTCAACTCATTGGCCATGGTCAAACTCTACTCAAGTTCGACCCATAGGGATACCACTTGAGCTTGGTGATTGGAACACTCAGCCTAGACCCCCTTACACACCTCAAGCTCGTCCTTTTTAACTCTCAGCAATCCTTGAAGCTCGCTCCATTTGCCGATGACCCTCACGAGTTCATCGTCCTTCTACTTCAACTCGTCCCTAAGAGATTGGAAGTTACCATCCACGCCGAATCAAAGGCATATCTCACGATGCTTGGCAAGGTACTCGTGGTACTTCGAATCCATCCTCTTAAAAATAGCCCTCCTCTTCTCTTCCCGGAGGGCGCCAATCTCCAGAATAAGGGTTTGATAAAGAAAGAAGTTAGTAAAAACAAAAGGAAAAGAGAGAGGACATAAAGAGAAACACCTTGAAAACTTACCTGCAAAGCCATTCCATATATCCATAACGACAAAACGACATCGTCAAAAATTTGCAAAGTCCTGTCCTCGACGCTAGAACAGAGGGGACCGAAAGAAGGGACTACGCTCTCTATATGCTTTTCTAAATCTAGGTCGAGAGGAATGACTATGTTGCGGGTAGTCCCCTCCGTCCTCACTTATAATTGAGTGAACCCCTCATTGTACATTCAAACCTCATCGGGGTCGATGTCGGAGCCGGACTCGTAGGCATCGATGACAATCTCGGGCAAGGGAGAAATCTCTACATCCTCTGAAGGAGGCAAGGTCTCAATGTCTAGATCCACGACACCCTCGGAGGCAGCCGTGGCCGGCTCGGGATCACCCCTTGTTGATCCTTCAATTCTTACCGTTTCACCGCAAACCTCTATTTTACGCCTTTTTAATGGGCCCGCTGCTCATCGTCTAGGTATATGCAGGGCCGATACCTAGGAGGATGTAGCAATATTTACGGGCTCGCCTGCAGTCGCAGCAAGCAACAACCCTGTAGAGGCACCCGATTGAAAGAAAGCAAGAGTATGAGCCTTCAACTTCTTAGAAGAATTTTGACTTGACAGTGAAGAAAACTTAAACTAAAGAAGGGAGAGAAAGAAAATGACATAATTACAGAAATAACAGAGGGTCTAAAAGGATGACTTAGCAGTCGCGGATCCCCATCGTGTCGGGTAATACTTGGCTCACCCAGTCCCCAATGTCCATGACCAAGGTATGAGGCTCTTTCTCGGCTTCAAGAGAGAAGAAGAGGAGTGGTTAGGTCGTCGACAAAATAATGCAAAGTGAGCTATCATCTAGTAGAGACACTTACAGGAAAAATTCCACATTTTAGGGAATCCGCCAGGGTTTGCCATCACGTGCTCTGCCTTGACATAGAAAAAGTAGAACAAAAAATGGTGGTTGGCCCTATCATCCATATTCACGACCAATCCTTTTCTTCCACTATGGCGAAGATGCAACATCGTACCTCTAAGGAAGCTCAGCGCGAAAAGGTGTAACAGGTGTTGAATGGAAACCCGCGGTTGGCTAGCTCCGCGTATTTTATCAACATTAGGAAAAATTTGTAAATGTATGGAGAAGTCTGGGCTGGGAAGATGTTGTAATATCGGCAGAATTCCTTCGCCAACGAAGGAAGAGGAGGAGAATAGCCTACTTGGAATGGGTACGCCTAGAAGGCGCAGTACCCAAGGCGGTGGATATGGACTACGTCACTGCCAACCAGGACCAATTTAATATGGGCTAGGATGTTGTATTTAGCCCCCGGTGGGAAAGCTATCGCCCTCAGCGACGACATCAACAACATATTCATGAGAGGTCATCATCACTGATAGTGGTGTTGGTTCAGGTGACACACCAGAAGCATGAGAGGTGTTAACCATCTTTGGTTGGTTGAAAAGTTGAGGATACAAACTCAAAAAGGGGCAGAAATAACCGGGGTCACTCGAACCAGAAAGTGCGAAGATGGAGATTAGAGCAAGAACCCAAGAAGGAGAAGAAAAGAGAAAAAAGTGAATGCTCAGAAGCTAGAGAACAGAAAGGATAAATCAGAGGGCTCTCCACCATTATTTATAAAGAACATACACCCTAACCAAGAACACCTACCGTCAGGTGCACGGGAATCGAAATGACAGGGGCACAAGAAGCAATGCGGCACATCGGGAAGACGCGTAATGATGATGCATGCAGTTTTGATGTCACTCCATTCTCGTGACCATGAGTTGTGGTTCTTCAAACGCCATTTTACCATCTCGTTCAGGATCCCTTCCACTCGATTCCCTCCATCTGAATTTCTCGATTATGATCGACGAAGTCCGCTCAACGAGGTCGACCAAAAGACGACCTCGATAAGAGGAGGGACTAACTGTATGGGTCAAAATCAGATTGAGGATTAAGTAATGCAGAGAAGGATGTTACAAACAATTTTCCAACCACTATGACTGGTGTGATCGAGGTCGACCAACGAGCAAATGGACCAAGTAGCCAAGCGACCAATCACTGCCTCGGTCGAGCAGCGAAGTAGGAATAACGACTAGTTTTGTACTGGTGCCCTCAGAGGGAATATTCTGTTGAATGTTCTCCCTGATTGTACTTTAGGGTTCTTTGGGAAAATCCTGTATAAATAAAAGGAAAAATGAGGGAAAAGGCATGTAATATTCTATACGATAAGAACTCTTCAAAAAGATAATCTCCCTAGATAAATACAAAGAAACACTTTCTGAGGAGATTCTACCTTTTTGCATTGTCTATTGTCATTTTTACTAGATCTGAGAATATTCTCTTGTAGTCTTGTCATTTATCATTGTCAGAGAAAGGAATTATCCACCTCATTCAATATTGGGTGAATCTTCTTCCTTGTTTACATTTATTGACATTTAATGTTATGTAATACTTGATGTTTCTCGCATATTATCATATTTTGACACATTTATTGCTAACGCTTCAATTCCGTTCCACTATTATTCACGTTTTTCACACCGTCAGTCCCAGATCTGAGGTTATTAGCTTTAACTAGGATTAACTCTCTTTAAAAACTAATTAATTAGTTTAACCAAATATTATCGTTTTTTAGTCAAACAACAACTATCTGCCTTTTAGATATTAAAAGGTCAGGATAAAAACATTATCTTTAATAGTATAATTTTTTTTCTAATGAATTACAAGTGTCTAAAAGAAAGAAAAATATATCATGGTAATATACAAGGATGTATTTATAATTTTATAAACCTCATGGTACAAGGGCCTTAATATTAAAAATATAAGGATCTAAGTGCAACTGACCCAATGGGGTTGAGCTTCAAAAGACATTCTTGTGTCTCGATATATAAGTAACGAGTCAAATAAATTTCTATTGATTATAAACAACCTCATTAAGGGTAAAAAAAATTAAAAATAAATAATTACTCCTCTGAGGCCGATCGAATCCGCTTTTGGAGCCCCTCGCCTTTGAGTACGACAGCATTAATATAAAAAAATATCATTCTTTTAAGGACTAACTAAAAAAAAAGAGTGCCACGTAAATTGGGACGGAAAGTATATTAAGCAATTACTATTTATTTATTTCCAAACATACGAATATTTATCAAGGAAAAAAGTAAATGTTCGTGTTGACATGAAAATAAAAATGGATCGATCCATTTATATCCATTATAATCCTATTCTTGTAATACAAATTATCTAGTGACTATTAAGGGGTGTGATAGGATGGAAGCGATTCCTTCAGCCTTAATCAGAGAATGTTCAAACATTAGGAATAGCAAACCTCTAATTGGGAACCTTTCTCCTTTAATAAGCTTTACATGCCAAATTTAGATCAGTCGAGCTAGTAAGTTTCAAATATAATGTGTTTCACACACACACACACACACACACACACACACACACACACACACACACATATATATATATATATATATATATATATATATACACGATAAAATCCATTTACATTAAATACTAGAATGACACGTGGAACCGGAGACAGACGAAAGATGAACGAGTGGAAACCAAGACCGAGGACAACAACTTTGGTTGGCATCGGCTAGACCCCGAAGGGAACATTATCAGCGAGAGCAAACAAATACTTGTCACCAGATAATAGTCAATGAAGAATATTTCTCAGTATAAAAAACACAGCTGTTACGGAGAATTTTGGCATGCATCGCCGCCGTTTCATATTAATCAATGGCCCCCCATTATTGTCATTTAAGAGGGGCTTGATCCTAGGACCTTGTTCTCTATGTATAACTTTAAATAGTGACTTCAACAACCATTATAAGACATGAACATTCTGGCAAACTTATGCTACACATTATTCCAAGCTAAATAATACTTTATTTTTTGTTTAGCGACATTCTTATTGCTGCCTCCGGAAACCTTGCTCCCAGAACAAAGTTGCCTGCTATTTTATCCCGAATTCAACGCTAAGTCTTGCATTTTATTTAATTTATTTATAATATCGGGTCCAAGCCTATACTACTATTGAGTAGCAAGGGTGGTCGTTGCAGTTTTAATCCAACTAGGTCGGGATCGAATCCACAAGGAGTTAATTTGTTTGGAATTAGGTTTATATCCGAGCTAAGTGCGGGTTTTGTTCCTAATTACACTTCCACACATTTGGGTTTGATTTCTACTTCAAACTTTACTCTATTGATTTCACTAATTGAAACTAAGTACAATATTTTTGTTGATGTTTTTCAAGTGTTTAAAAGAGACTAGGGTAGTGACTTCTATTTAGGTGGATATCTAACAAGTAGCAAGAATCTAGGGTAATCTTGATATAGTTGAGGTTGTAATATAACTATCACGCCCGGGTACTCACTCTATACTTCTCGGTAGTTTGAGTGATATTGGCCAATTTGGATTTCTCAAGTCCAAATGGGTATTCATGCCATTCAAGTGATATTAGCTCAAGTCGGGTATTACTATCTCTAGGTTTAAACCTTTAATTGAGGCTATCAATTTCTTGAGTTCACCCCAATTCCTTATTAGCCTAGCCTTCCTAGACTTATTCCCTCCTTATCAAGAAGAGACTAAGTCATAAAGTCATGATTCAGTGTTTGCAACCACTAATTCTATAGTTCTAGCAAGAAATAGGCTAAATATCACTAACCCATATACATTCAAGCCCAAAAATCCAATACCCATTAATTACCTACACTAGGTTGGGTCAAAACCCTACCTATGGGTCTAGCTACTCATGGAAAGAACAGAATTGAAGATGAAAAGAAGATAAAATCCATACTATATAATTAAAGAACGAAAATCTAATGTTAAAAGATGAATCTAGTACAAAATTTCCTAAAACAGAAGGTTCACCCGTCTTAGGTGCTCCTCTAATACATAACATAACCTAAAAATGACAAAAAGTTCTATTTATACTAAGCTGAAATTTCCATACAAAAATACCCCTGCGTAGGTTGTGCGACCGCATAATTCTGAGCGCGGCCGCACTCTTGCTTTCGCGGCCGTGTTATTCTGGTCGCGGTCCGTGTTCTTCAATTTTGGATCTGGGTTGAGCTGAGTTCCGCGGACCGCATAATTTTAACTACGGCCGCACAAGGGACTTTCGCGGCCGCATAATTTTGACGCGAACCTCATTTCTCTATTTTGCTCAGATTGCAAGCTCTCTGATCCTCAGTCATCGCGATCCGCGTAATTCCAATCACAACCGCACAGGCACTTTCGCGGCCGCATTATTGCCTTCACAGCCGCACAATATTTGTGCGATCCGCGCTTCAGAGCTCTTTTCCTAGCCTTGGTTTTTGTTCAACTTTTGACTCCTTTGTGAGTTGATTATGGTTCCTTTGGCTCATTTTGAACAATTCCTGCAAGCAAGCATATTTAATTAGTTTTTGATAATACCTTCTAGCATTTTTGGCCTAAAACACAAGTAAAAGAGAGCAAAGAATAGGTTAAAATCCCTACTTATCAGGATCAAATCAACTGGCTTGACTATAAATCACGCTATAAATTTAATTGTATCGTTTTACAAGTAAATAGTTTGGCTCCCATCGTAGGGCTTAGACATTTGCGTAATTGAGTTGATATTTGCATCTATTACCAGGTAAATAGTAAGCTGGTAACTAACGATCTCAACATCTTTCACAATGTTGAGGAACAAGAAAATATGCCTTAACACCAGGATACGATCAGCGACACTTGCAATGTGTAAGACGTAGCCACGTCGGTTCATGGCTGGCGATATCCCTGACACGTACGGGAGACGACTCCTGATGATGATGCAGACGAGAACGTTGCAAAAACGGTGAGGATCTTGAGAGAAAAACAAAGGCCATCATGGGCCATCTCTCATGGCAAGATCACGCCATGACGGAACTAAGACAAGTGTTGTCGGGTGCTTCCTACAACGTGAATGTAAAAGGCCCATTCTATTCAGTGCCCCAATAAATCAAACTATGCAAAGGGTTAATAACAACACCCCGAGGGGTGAGATCAGCTTCGATAGAGCTGGAGAGATCGGCAGCGAATCTGGTAACAACAACAGTCTTGATCCCTTCAAACATGCGGTTTATAAGGGAAATAAACGCTCGAATGGACCAAATTCTGGGCGCACCACCAGTGCTAAAGAGCCCTAACTTGAAGAAATATACCTAGCTACTGTTCAGACCGAGCGCAGTACCATATTTGATTCCAAAGCGGTTCAAATTGACAGATGTATCAAAATATGATAGGACTTCGGACCCATAAGAGCACATCATCACCTACACAACGACGGTGAAATGACTTGGATCAATATGAGATTGAGTCGGTCCTGTTGAAGAACTTCGGAGAAACCCTCACGAAGGGGGCCCTTGCATGATACTCACCTTTACCTGAACACTCAAGATATTCCTTTGAGATGCTCGCAAACTCTTTCAGAAGGCCCATGCCGGGGCCAGGAAGGTCCAGACCCTGATGGCGAACATATTCAGAATTTCGTAAAGAGAGTCTTAGTTTCTACGTGGGTTCGTGACTAGTTTTCAGAAAGAAAGGATGTTGGTGTCGGTCGTGCTAGATGAATGGGCAGGTGAGGCATTTATGAAAGGGTTGAAGCCGATAAGCTCCGACGACTTTCGGGAAACTGAAAGAAAGCCTTCTCGAATTCCAGGCAGCTACATGAGCGGATATCCATAACCGTTACGAATAACAAATAATAATAGAAGATGATCATCTCGGGTTCCCAATGTCAACTAAGGGAAGTGATTGAGAAAAGAACAGCGATAAAGCGAAGGATGATTTTGATGCAGATCGACGATCTTTTAAGGGCCGATTTTTTGCCTCACGAAAGGGCCGAAGGACATAGTAGAGGGTTCCGATATGCGGATAGGTTCTTTTCTGATAGAAAAACTGACCGCGACCGGAATAACAAGTCATTGCAAGACAAATTGGTGGCATGTTCCTGGGATTCCACCTATCCCAGGCTGTCAGAGTATAATTTCAAAGTCAGCATAGTGGAACTGGTATCGACAATGAGGAACATCAAGGAAGCCCGGTCCCCGAGGCCGATGAGATCTGACCCCAGCCAAAGGGATCCTAATCTATAGTGCGAGTATCATATGTGTTGTTTTAGACTTCAATACTACACAATATTATAAGTTAATAGTGCAGTACCCAATTTTTGAGTGCTGTCTAATAAGAAGAACCTAGTTCTTTTTAATCTACTACTTACTACAGTTTGCGGAATAATTAAGCTGTAATAGTAAAGACACTGGGATTTTTACGTGGAAAACACCTGGCTCAAAAGGTGAAAAAACCACGACCTACTCCTCAGTAGGATTTGCTCAAACTCTTCACTAAACACTAAGCCAATACGGACTTACAAAATAAACTCTTTTGTAATCCTAGGACTAACTCTAATCCTCTTTGTATCAACTAGCCTCTAGCTAATTTCTACAGAATTCAAGCTAACTCTAACTTGATCAATTTGTACCTATTACAATTTGCTTCTAATAAAGCTGATAAGATACAATATTGAGACTCCTACTACAATCAACTAGACTCGATATACAGACAATGAAACTGTTCCTTCTAGTTGAACTGTAGCCTTTGTATCGCACAACAATTCTGCTTGCAAAACCTCTGGAACTTTTGCTTCAGAACTTGATTCACTTTTGCAATTGTGCGTCACCACTTTCAGCAGTAATACTTTGATTATTTATAGAGGCCGTTGGTTGAGTCCATGATACAATTCTGATCCAACTCTTCCTTGGTAGACAAGTTTGATTGTAACTCAACTTCCTTCCTATATTCCTGTCCTAGCTGAAATCAACTTCTGTCTTCTCTATCAATTTGCAACCTTTTCGTATTAGGAGACATTCTCTTAGTTTTTTGATATTTGGAAAACTCTAATATCTCCTAGATTTGAACGATTTGCGATCCAACTGCTTCATATAGAAGTGTGTTCTATGATGGACCTGGTTCAACTGGACACATGTTGTCAATCTTCAAAACCCATTCAGTGATATGGGCCAACAAATTCCCCCTTTTTGATGATGACAAAATCTGTGCATTTATCCTGTATACAAATCCAACACTTTTTATTTTTGTGGGGCCAACAAATTCCCCCTTTTTGATGATGACAAAATCTGTGCATTTATCCTGTATACAAATCCAACACTTTTTATTTTTGTGGGGCCAACAAATTCCCCCCCTTTTTGATGATGACAAACTCTGTGCATTTATCCTGTATACACATCCAACACTTTGTATTTTTGTGAGCATTAATCATCAAGAACCAGGTTCATTAGGTCATAAATATCACTTCAAAAAATTGTTCAAAAAATAAAACAATAACTGGAGCACATCTTCCACCTTTTTGCATCATCCAAAAGTTGCAAAATGATACTTACCAGTAATTAATTCTTACTCATGGCCAATTTAGGCAACTGCAGGTGCAAACATGATTAATCGACACAAGAAACCAAAAATGTAAGCTAAATCATAAATAGAGACATCTACAAAACACCAAGCTTTCATTTAATTAACATGGTTGATCAACACCAAAACAGATTAAAACAAAGAAAATCAAAACATGAGTAAGACAGAAAAAAACTGAAACAAAAAACTAAACACAGTCCCGAACTGGGCACTTAAAAGGATATAAGGGGGTAGTTCTGGAAATTCCTAAGTTTGGGGTGGTGCAGACGAGGCAGGACTCTTGGTTTGGAGAAGAGACAACATTTGGTGTAAGACACCCTCATTTTTCTCCTTCTCCTTGGCTAATTCAGCTTTGAGAGCATCACGCTCACCTTCTACCTCAACTAAGCGAGTCTTCAAGCGAAGGATCTCCATATCCTTTTGCTCACTTTCTTGCACCAGAGTACGGACCTTGCGATTGACCGGTTGCTTCTGAGATGAACCAGGTTCATCTGCCGGGGCACTGACAGTGTAAACACATGACAGCAAAGTGTCCTTCCCAAAGAAATCCTTAGCAGTAGCCATTTCATCCTTCTTTGTGGGAACTCCAAAATGACCCAGAACAGAAGTATGTATAAATCCATATGGAATCGCATGGGCCTTGGTGCCATTTACCACCCTGTACAAAAGCTGGATGATCAAAGATGGCCAATTGATCTGCTTGCCTCTATATAGGCACTCCATGAGCGTTAGATCCATATAGTTTGCAATGTGCATTCGCTCTTGTCTTGGCAGCAGAAATTTAATCACAAACTCAAAGAACAACTTGTGTTCAGGTTTCATCTCGCTTTTGTACACTGCCCTAGGTTCAGGCTCTTCTTCATTGTCACAGAAGAATCTGGTGATGGTAAGTGCTGAGGCCATTCCATCCAAGCAAGGCCATCTCTGCCTTGTATAATCATCATATCCCTCAGATGGAATGTCTAGAATGACTCCCAGTTCTTGTGCGTCAAAAGAGACTTTAACTCCCCTGACCAATGATGTAACCCTTCCACCAATCACAGTTGCATTCCCCATGAATTCCACTACTTCATTTCTAACTAGCCTGCCCTCCAAGCGAAGGACCATGTCCTTCCAGCCTTGAGTTGCCAGAAAATCCACTAAGTACCTCATACCTGGCTCCTCCAGGTCTTTCAGCAATTTTCCCTTCAAAATATGTCGCTTGCCAAACATGGCAATTCTGTCAATCGACACTTCCCCAACCTCCTTCTCATCATCACCACTCCAATCAGGATCATTATCTTTCTCAACAATCTGAACTTCTTCTTCGTCTTTACCTTGGACCGTGTCCTTGTAGATGTACCCACGGTGGTAGCAGACATAGGTGCTGACTTCTTTGAGAAAGTCTTAGACAATTTTTCTTTGGGTGTCTTGACCACCACTGGAGTAACCTCTTCATTCTATTGGACCAGGTCCAACATCTCATCAATAGAAATAGCCTCAACAGGCTCCCCTACTTTCGCTTTCCCTTTCTCAGCTCTCTTTCTTTTGCTCTCATGAAGAGCTTTTTCCATCTTTTCCTCTTCTTCACGAACAGTATTTCTTGTAGCTCGTACCCTTGAAACAGGTACACCAACAAACTCATCAGTTTTCCTTTATAAGCTATTCTAAACCAGCAACAACATCCTCTACTTCATTAGTTCCCCCTAAAACTACGACATCATCTTCAAGATTATCAGGAATACGGCCACAAATACTGAGTATGGAACCATCCTTCCCAGAACCCCTCACACCTGCATCTCCCTCATTCTCACTAATTTTACCAGTTTTTCTTGGCCTTCTTGGCACTTCCACATCCACCACAGACCCAACCAACACAAATCTATTTTCAGAATTTAACACAGAGGTAACATCTGTAATACCTTTCTCAGCACTTGACGAACCAGGTGCATCGTCCTCTTGTGTAGATTTAAATGATTCACTGTATGAATTAGGTTTGGGTTCTTCTTCATCCTGTAACAAATCTTCCAAGAACTTTTCTCGTGACCCTGAAGCCACAGATTTTCGTGCAAGAACCTTGACACGACGAGGTTTTGGGGCTGGAATAGGGTTTGGTGTATGTCTAAGAGACTCATGGTATTCAGGGGTTTTAGGTGTCTTAGAGGATTCAGAACTATATACCGGTGGGGAATCAGACTCATATACTCCTTCATCGTAGTCACGATTTTGAGAATCAGATGAAGCAGACAACATTTTTAATTTTTGAGAGAAAAAGAAGAAGGGAAAAAGACAATGAAGATTTGAGTGTTGAAAGACTTGAACATGGTTCATCTATATCTTTATTCACTATGGGTAATGATGGCATATTTATAACTTGTGGCTGGGGTAATTGTAACGGACGAGTATTAACACAAGTAGGATACTAATCGATTAAGGACTGTCGGTGATTTGACATTGATTAGACCGTTTATTTCCCCCTAAGACTAGGCTAATTTAATGAGACAGAACTTCTTGAAACTGGTTCATTTTGGGTAAGTAGAAGAATTTGAACTGAACCATAAAAGGATAGAGTCCTACTCATGTATGACTGTAGTTGAATTAATACATGTATGGAGATGAAAACGTACCTTGTCAGTCATGTAAACCAGCATGGATGAACCAGGTTCATCCTGAAAAAAACTTTATTTTGCCTCAATTCACAAATAGAGAAACATCATTAGCAACTAGGGAATCATATTAATACATGGCAGAAGAGTATGACAACAAAGACATAGTGCTGAGCAATGATTAATCTGATTAAGTACCCAATTAAAATTTCTAGCCATAAAACTTCCTCCTTTCCCCTTTTTTTTTCAATAGGTGATCTTAATCATCCCTAATTCAAGCATGTTTCTCTCATAATGCTCCCTACTCAATGCTTTGGTAAATATATCAGAAATTTGATGATCAGTGGCACAAAATTCAATTGAGATCATCCCCTTCTCATAATTATCCCTCAAGAAATGGTGCCTAACATCTATGTGCTTAGTTCTCTTGTGATGAACCGGGTTCTTAGTCATACTAATAGCACTAGTGTTATCACAGAAAATACGAATGCATCCCACATCTATGCCAAAGTCCAGGAGTTGTTGCTTAATCCACAACAACTGAGCACAGCAAGAGGTTGCATCCACATATTCAGCCTCAGCAGTACACAAGGCTACTGGATTTTGTTTCTTGGTAGCCCAAGATACAAGGCAGGAGCCCAAAAGTGAGCCATACCTGAAGTACTTTTCCTGTCAACCAGGAAACCTGCATAATCAACATCAGCATATCCTACAAGGTCAAAATTACTACCTTTAGGATACCAAAGGCATAAATCAGTAGTGGCCTTCAAATATCTCAAGATTCTCTTCACTACAGTGAGATGGGACTCCTTTGGATTAGCTTGAAATCTAGCACATAGTCCCACACTGAACACGATATAACGTCTACTTGCAGTAAGATATAGTAGAGATCCAATCATCCCTCTGTACGTCTTCTGATCAACGGATGAACCAGGTTCATCCACATCTAATTTTGTAGCTGTGGCTATTGGGGTATCTATCTCCTTTGAATTTTCAATTTTGAACTTCTTGAGAAGTTCTCTCACATACTTTTGCTGATGAATCATTGTTCCATGCAGATTTTGTTTGATTTGCAAACCTAAGAAAAAGGTTAGCTCACCCATCATACTCATTTCAAACTCACTCCCCATTAGTGTAGCAAACTCCTTGATGAGTCAGTTGTTTACCCAAATATGATATCATCAACATAAATTTGTAAAATCAGAAGATCTTTTCCCTTTTCCTTTAAGAACAAAGTACTGTCTATTTTGCCTCGTTTGTACCCATGTTCCAGCAGGAATTTTGACAATCTCTCGTACCAGGCTCTAGGTGCTTGCTTGAGACCATAGAGAGCCTTGTCAAGTTTATATACATGATCAGGTGATTCTTTGCTTTCAAAGCCAGGAGGCTGTTTTACAAATACTTCTTCCTTCAAATAGCCATTGAGAAAAGCACTCTTTACATCCATCTGATGCAAAGTGAATTCCATGTGTGCAACAAATGCTATAAGAAGTCTGATTGCTTCCAATCTTGCCACAGGAGCAAATGTCTCATCATAATCAATTCCCTCTTCTTGTCTATATCTTTGAACAACCAGTCTTGCCTTGTTTCTAGTAACAGTTCCATCCTCATCGAGTTTATTCCTGAAGACCCACTTGGTGGCGATTATTGATCTGTCCAGTGGTCTGGGTACCAAGTGCCATACTTGACTTCTTTCAAATTGATTCAGTTCCTCTTGCATAGCAGTTACCCGGTCAGCATCTTTCAGGGTTTCAACAATGTTCTTTGGTTCAATCATGGATAGGAATGAATCAAACGCACACAGATTTTTCAAGGAGGATCTAGTTTTGATTCCACATCTCAGGTCTGTTATGATGTTCTCAAGAGGGTGAAAACTCTGATATCTGTGTGGTTTGAGAGCCAGTTATTCGCTTCTGGATTGTTCCAAGTTGTCTTGTTGCAGTGGAACAGGATCAGGACCAGTATTTTCATGAGAGATTCCCCCTGTCAAGTTGCATGGGGTTGTTGGACGTATTCCATCACCTGTTCCAAATCCATTAGGTGCTTCAATGTAGTCATTGTTCCTCACTAGTCCAAGCTCCTCATCTTCTGGTTCCTGTCTCTCAGATAAAGTGTTAGTTTCATCAAAGACAACATGTACACTTTCTTCTAAACACATAGTTCTTTTATTATATATTTTATAACTTTGCTATGTGTAAAATATCCCAAGAACACTCCCTCATCACTTATGGGATCAAATTTTCCTAAAGAATCTTTGCCATTATTATGCACATAACACTTGCATCCATAAGCCCTAGGATGGGATATGTTGGGATTTCTCCCTTTAGGTAATTCATAGGGAGTTTTCTCTACCATAGGTCTGGTCATGCATCTACTAATAATATAACATGCAGTGTTAATTGCTTCTGCCCAGAAACTGTGAGGTAGTTTTCTTGATAGAAGCATAGTTCTTGCCATGTCTTCAAGAGTTCTGTTTTTCCTTTCAACAACCCCATTTTGCTGTGGGGTTCTAGGAGCAGAAAAATTGTGATTCACACCATGTTCATCACAGAACTCAGTGAACTTTGCATTCTCAAACTCAGTACCATGGTCAGATCTAATGGATGCTAGTTGATGCCTTAATTGATTCTGAATCTTTTGACAAATGAGGTGAACATTTCAAATGCTTCATCCTTAGATGTCAAGAACAAGGTCCAAGTGAACCTTGAGAAATCATCTACTAGTACCATAACATATCTCTTTCCACCTCTACTGAGAGTTCTCATGGGACCACAAAGATCCATATGAACCAGTTCCAACGGCCTGGTGGTACTGACCATTTTCTTACTTTTCAAAGAAGACCTTACCTGCTTCCCCCTTGCACATGCCTCAGAAACCTTTTCTTCCTTAAACTTAATGGTAGGAAGCCCTAACACTAAGTCCTTAGAGATCAGCTTGTTCAGTTGAGTTAGACTTGCATGACCAATTCTTTTGTGCCATTGGAGGGGATCACTGTCCAACACACTAAGGCAAGTGAGTTCATTGTCAGACAGTGTGGACAAGTCAATGACATAGATATTGTTCATTATTTTTCCCTGCAAGACAATCTTGTCAGTAAGCAAGTTGATTACAAAACATTTCGTGGAAGTAAAAGTGACAAGGTTACCTCTGTCACACAGTTGTGACACATTGATAAGGCTATATTTCAAGCCATCTATCAGATACACGTGTTCAATTGAATGTGTGTCATCTTTACCTACCTTGCCGACCCCTATTATTTCACCTTTCTTTCCGTTTCCAAAGGAGATTTTTCCTCCTTTGAGATTTTCAAGTGAAAGGAGCTGTTCCTTGTTCCCTGTCATATGCTTAGAACAACCACTATCAAAAAACCAAAACTGGCTGCCTCCCTTCACTTGTACCTTCAAAAGAAATCAGGGGTTAGTTTTAAGAACCCAAACTAGTTTGGGTCCCTTTCTATGAGAGAATGGATGAATCAAATTTTTTCTGGCCTAATTTGGTAGCCAGTTTTTCTTTTTAGTTAATCTCTCAATTTTCTGACTGGCCTTTTCTTTTGCAGAACACTCATATTTAGAGTGGCCAGTCTTCCCACAATGGGTGCAAATTTTATTTTCAGGGAGAGTGAGATACTTGCTTTTGGGATCCCATTTAAGCAATTGATTCCCAAAACCAAACCCTCTCCGGTTGCTACTATGATTCTCTTGGAGCCATATTAAAGCATCAGAAGACTTATTCCACTTACGTGTTCTATCAAATTCATGTTTGACTTTGCCAAGTTCTTCTTTAAGAGACTTTATCTGCTCATCTTTGGCATACATTTTATCTTTCAATTACCTAAGTCTTCTTCTAGTTTCGTATGAGAGGTATCAACTACCTTTTTACTGGATCCTAGTCTTAACTTTAAATTTTCAGATTTTAGTTCTAGAATCTCAGTTTCGAGTGGTTGAACCTGGTTCATCGAGAGTGTTTTTCTTTTCAGATTCAGTGACTCTTATTTCTAGGTCCATGCATTTTTCTCTCAGCATTGCACACTATTTAGATAGTTGATTTTCTCTTTAGAGTTATCCTCAGAATCATCAATGAAGTCAAGTAGCAACTCAGAGAGTTTCTCCTTAGATAGAAATTTTATTTTTGTTTTGAGATGTGAGATACTTACATGTGGTTCTTCATAAATATCCTCATCAGATTCTCCAATTTCCATGAGAGCTTGATCTTCTGTCTCACCATCTTCTGATTCTTCATCTAAACTTTCCCCCCAAGCAGCAACCATAGCCTTTGTAGTAGTTTTCGTGGGTTGGACCAATTCCTTCTTCCTGTTCTTTCTTTCATATCTCTCCTTCCTCCATTATACTTTCCACTGGGGACAGTTCTTGATGAGATGATCAGTTTTTCCAAACTTGTAGCATCCCTCATTAGCTAGCCTTTCAGGAGCCTTTGCCTTGTTGAAGTTTCCCCCTCTAGAGATTCCTTTCTTCCTCATGAGAAATTTTCTGAATTCTTTGGTGATCATGGTCATCTCATCATCCTCCAGATTTTCTCCCTATGCGATCCTTAGTGCTAGACTTCTTTCTTTCTTTGGAGCATCCATTTTCATGGTCTGCCTTCTGAGTTCATAAGCAGTAAGGTTGCTAATCAACTCATCTAGTCTAAGGGTTGCCATATTTTTGGATTCCTGTATGGCAGTTATCTTGCTTTCCCAGGAGATACGTAGAACCCTAGTCAAGATCTTCTGAACCTTGTTTTCTTCAAGGATGACTCTTCCAAGATACAATTGTGATCCAACTCTTCCTTGGTAGACAAGTTTGATTGTAACTCAACTTCCTTCCTCTATTCCTTTCCTATCTGAAATCAACTTCTGTCTTCTCTATCAATTTGCAACCTTTTCGTATAAGGAGACATTCTCTTAGTTCTTTGATATTTAGCAATGTCTAATATCTCCTAGATTTGTACGATTTGCGATCCAGCTGCTTCATATAGAAGTGTGTGCTATGATGGACCTGGTTCAACTGGACACATGTTGTCAATCTTCAAAACCCATTCAGTGATATGGGTCAACAATTTGACTATTGGCCACCGATTTAGGGACTGTCGACATCTGCGCAGGGAGGTGGCAACGTTGTTAAAAAAGGCGATCTCAGAGAGTTCTTACGCGACCGGGGTTAAGAACAATTACGACCGCAGCCAGGACAACACAAAAATATAAACTACGTCGCCCCCAAAACTCGGTGGAAGAGAAGAATCAGTGTCTCCGGGAGAAGTAGGCGGATCTGCCGCTGTCTAAGGATCTTGGCTTTCATCGTTATTCTCTTCAAGTTCCTCCTCGTCTCCAGAGAAATCGAACCGAAACCAGAAGATTCAGTTGCATCAAGCTAATTTGGAGGCGTCCTCGAGTAGTTAACTCCATCTCTCGGTCATTGGCGATCTCATAGTCAATATCAATAACGCTAGCTTTGGCCTCTTACAAGGTTTTTCTCCTCATATTATTACAGGCAGGTTAGAAATCTCAGATCGAAGGATATTATTTCAGTCAAGGTGCAGTGTAGAGGTCATCTGGTTGAGGAGGCGACTTGGGAGGCTGAGCAGGATATGCTGAGTCAGTACCCTCACATATTCATAGCTTCAGGTATGTTTCTATACTCGTTAGAGGACGAACGATTTTCTTAAGAGGGGGAGAATGTAACGACCTGACCAGTCATTTTGAGAGTTAGCGCCCCGATCCCCTGATAACCGTGTCTCCCATGTCTTATTAGGTTAATGGAACGAGTCGTAGCATTGAGTGATGAAAATTGGGGTGTTTTTGGACATATAGTCCTTTAAGGTGAGCTTTAACCTTAGAAATTGGGCCTGAGCGGGAGATGTGTGAAGACAGATCCGGAATGGAAATCTGTCAACTCTGTTAGCTCTGCTGAGTGATTTAGGAGTTGGCTGCATGTTCAGAATATGTTTTTGAGGACAGGCGTAGATTTAGGCTTGAATTGGCGAAAGTTAAAATTTCGGCGACTTCGGCCGATAGTTGAGATTTTGATATCGGATTCAAAATGGAATTCCGAAAGCGACAGCTTGTCCGGAATGTCATTTATGACTTGTGTGCAAAATTTGAGGTCATTCAGACGAGTTTAGACGTGGTTCGGCATCGGGGGTGAATTCTTGAAAATCCCTATGATTCTTAGTCTTGAATCTATGCATTTTTGGGTATTTTGATGTTATGGGACGTGTTTTTAAGGCTCGACAAAGTTGGAATGAGGTATTGGGGTCAGTTGGTGGTTTTGTTTGAGGTTCCGGGGGCCTCGGGGTTGTTCCGGATGCTTAACGGAATAATTTTCGACTTGGTAAATTGCTGAACCAGGCTCCTTCTGGTGTTTCCGCACCTGCGATGGAAAATCCGCAGGTGAGATTTCGCAAGAGCGGCCCCCTAGCCACAGGTGCGAGGTTGGTCCAGGCCTTCCCAGTCTCCACAGGTGCGATTGGGTTTCCGCAGGTGCGGAGCCGCACCAGCGACAAAAGGCCCGCAGGCGCGACCTATGTCCAGCTTAAGTGAAACCCGCACATGCGATACCTTTTCCGCAGGTGCGATACCACAGGTGCGGTGAAAGGGACCGCAGGCGCGGAAATCCCTGTTCATATTCCAAAAATCCAAGGGTTATGTTATTTCACCATTTTTGAGTCTTGGGAGCTCGGGAGAGGCGATCTTTGAGATGATTTTCACCTGGGTAATCGAGATAAGTGATTACTATACACCATAGGTTAATTTCCATGTTCCTAATCTTAAATTCCACCCTTAAATTCGAGATTTTTGAGTTGAAATTGGGGAATATTGAAAGAAACTTCCTAGACCGATTTTTGGGGTTTCGATTGGGTGTTTGACCTCCGATTTGAGAGATTTTTATATGGTTAGACTCGTGAGAGAACAAGGGTTCAAAAAATATAAATTTTTCTCGATTCCGAGACGTGGGCCCAAGGGGCGTTTGGTCAAATTTTCTAATTTCGCGTATTAGTTCTGAATTAATTAGTTATTTCGATTTCTGAA
>ML269084.1:0-12827 GCA_005239495.1 Nicotiana undulata
TCGTGATGGCGCCTATCGTGGAACTAGGCCAGCCAAATTAACACTCAAACGTAAAGAATCTTTTATTTATATCATTACTAAACTGATAATACATAAAGGTTTTATTTAATCATTTTTAAAACAGATAAAGCTACAAATGTTAAATACAACCCCAAGATCCCGGAGTCACTGGTCATGAGAATCTAACAAAAATATACAAGTCTGGAACATAATCTTTATAATAATAAGAGGGAGAAAGTAAGGTTGCGGACGCGTGCAACTACCTATCTCGGAGAAATCCCTGAGGCAGGTAAACAACTCACTCTGCCCTAGTAGCACCTGAATCTGCACACAAGGTGCAGGAAATAATGTGAGTACGCCAACTAAGTAGTAATGAAAGTAAATAATGTCTGAGAACTATGAAACGCATAAAACAAGTCATCAATTCACAGTAAATACAATTCTTTTTTCAAAATCACAGATACAATAATTTGAAACACTTGAAAGTCGATTTCAGTAAAATTCCTTTGAAAATGTACCTTTCCACAATCTCCATAAAAATTAAAATAATTCAATATAAGAATGATGGAGTTCATAAATAGTCTCTCGGGCAAAACACATGTATCATAAACCGCCCCTCGGGCATATCATCACTCAGAATCAGTCACTCACCATGCCTCACAATCACTCGTCACTCGGCACTCGCACTCAGTAGGTACCTGCGCTCACTGGGGGTGTACATGCTCCGGAGGGGCTCCTACAGTCCAAGCGCTATAACATGCCATCTCGTGGCATAATCACTCAAGCTCTCGGCCTCTCACATATCATGAACAATGTAACCTGTTGCGGCGCGCAGCCTGATCCCATAATATCCTCACAACATAGGCTCTCGGCCTCACTCAGTCAGAAACCTCTCAAAACGCCGCTCGGACTTTCAGTAAAACGGGGTACTCGACCCAAAATATCATTTTATATCACAAATAGCGTAAATAAGACTGAGTTTCGAAATCAGGTAAACATAGTATGACTGAGTGTAAATCATAAGTCAACACAGTGAGGAACAACAGTAAAAAGCACCCAAGGGGTCCAAACACTTGGCACGAGGCCCAAATATGGAATTCCTCCAAAAGCATAGTAATAATCTTTAAAACATGAAATATCATATGATTTAGAATCAAATATGCAACTTAATAGTTGCCACGGGACAGACCAGGTCACAATCCCCCAACAGTGCATGCCACATACTCGTCTCCTAGTATGTGCGCCACTCCAAAATAGTGACAGAATGCGAAGTCCGGAGTTTCATACCCTCAGGACAAGATTTACAGTCATTACTTACCTCAAACCGGATGAAAAACTACTCCGCGATGCCTTTGCTCCTCGACCCGTCCTCAGCACGCCCTGAATCTACTCAAATATAGATTCATATCATCAAAATACACTAAAGGAACAAAGCCCACTCGCAAATAACCAATTTATACTGAAAATCCCTAAATCGGCCAAACCCGACCCCCGAGCCCACGTTTTGACATTCGATAAAAGTCACAAAACTAGAATCCTTATTCACTCACGAGTCTACCCATATCAAATTCATCGAAATTCGACCTCAAATGCCCATTCAAATCCCTAAAAGAATTTCTCAAACTTTCTTCCACTTTTCACCCAATTTCCACCTCAAACACAAATTAAATGCTGAAATTAAAGGCATAATCATGGGAATTAACCAAAATTAGGTAAGAATCACTTACCCTAAACACCTACGCAAGAATCTCTCCAAAAATCGCCTTCTACCGAGCTCCCAATTACATTTTGTGATATGAACTCAAAACCCTCGTTTTGAACTTTAAATTCTGCCCAGGTATTCCTTCTTCCCGTTCGCGGCACCCATCGCGTTCGCGATGAACAAAAACTCTCAAAAGCCATTTCCAAACTCTTCTCAAACAACATGTAGTAGAATGGCCATAACGTTTAGTACAAAACTCCAAATGACAAATGATTTAATGTTTTGGAAACTAGACACCAAGATTTAGAACTTTCTTGTTCTCGTATTTTCCATATCCTTATAGATTTTGAGATATAAGCTGCCAAAGTCAGCCCTGTACAATACAAATTTCTTATTCATCTTCCCGGACAGTCTGTAGTGTACCATCCATAACTCGTCGTATATAAATCCAAATGCTAAATGGTTTACTTTTCCGAAAACACAAAGGTCTACAACTTTCGTTTTTGGATCATCTTCAAATTCTTTATAGATTGTGAGATATGAGCCTCCAAAGTCAGACATGCATAATATATTTTTCTTCTTCGCAAACACGGGGATATCTTCGTGAACGTGAAGATTAAAGTCCCTGAAGCCAAATCCTTCTTCGTGAACGCGAAGAATAACACTAGACACCAGCATCAGCTACTGCAAAACTGCCCCAAATGATCTGAAAGCTCCCCGAAACACACCCTAAGCCCCCGGGGCCCCGTCCAATCACACAAACTAGTCCCATAAACCAGGACATGCTCGAATCCTCAAATCACCTCAAACAACATCGAAATAATGAATCGCACCCCAATTAAAGCCTAATGAACTTTAGAACTTCAAATTTCTACATTTGATGTCGAAACCTATCAAATCACGTCCGATTGACCTCAAGTTTTGCACAGAAGTCGCAAATGACACTACAGACCTGCTCCAACTTTCAGAATTCCATTCCGATCCTGATAGCTAATTTTCCATTGCCGACCAGAAAGCGCCAAAAACTCAATTTCGCCAATTCAAGCCTAATTCTACTTCAGACCTCCGAAAAACATTCCGAACACACTCCTAAGTCTCAAATCACCTAATGAAGCTATCTGAGCAGTAAAAACAACATTCCGAGGTCATTTACCTATAAGTCAACTTTCAGTTGACTTTTCTAAGTATAAAGCCAACTTAAGAGACTAAGTGTCTCATTTCTCTCCACAATCACTCCGAACCCGAGACAACCATCCCAACACAACATAAAAGAGCTGAACAACACATAATAAAGCAGAAATAGGGGAACGAGGCTAAACTCTCGGAACGGCTGATCGAGTCGTTACAAATTCCCTTGGGACTGCGAATCTCTCAACGATCTGCCAGAATACGTCAAGCAAAAGTTGAAGTATATAATTAAGATTATCAAGGAGGAATACATATACTTTGAACAAACCAATTTCATGGTCTTTGTTCTACTCTAAAGAAGCATTGTAATCTAAGTGGAGTTTACTGTGTAATCAATAGAGAGAAGAAATAGAGAAAAACCTTGGTGAGGCATTGTATCCCAAATATTACGAGTGTACTTAGAACCAAGAGTGAGTTGATGTTCGGAGACAACATCAACACAATTGTACGAAGTTATTCAAGGAGCTTTGAAGAGAGAACACATTTACAACCCAAGAGGACTGGAGTAGGGTTCACATTGAATTCGAACAAGTAATAAAAATTCTAGGTGTCTTTAATTCGTGCACTTTACTTTTGTCCTTAGTTTTATTCTGCTTTTACTTTAGTCGACTATTTTGTAAACTAGACAACTACTTAATATAAAAAATAGACAATTCATCCCACCTCTTGTACTTTTAATTGGTATCTGAGAAGGTCTTACATATTTATCATTTGTTTAACAGCTCGTGAGGAAAGATAATGTCCAATCAAGTAACTATTGGAGCACTCTTTCAAGAAGGAACATCGCAAGTAAGGCCAACATATTTCAATGGAAAACACTTCTCCCATGGGAAGATGTGCATGGAAATATATGCAAAGTCCTATGATGTCAAAGTATATCATCTTATCAAAAAGGAAAACTATCCACTTCCAGCGTATACAAGCATCCACTGATCCGGAAGATATAGATGACTACTTTAACGAGCAAATGGTTTGTACACGGCTAAAATTGGAAGATCGATTTTATATCTATTGCGGCATTTAGTGGACCATCCACATGAGGTTCGAAGTATTGTTCAAAGCTCGACCCCGAGTGTTCCCTATGACCTACCTCGAGGCAACACAGAACGGTAACGGTTGCAAGCAAGCAGCACGGGGGCAAGGGCGGCCAAGCTTGCAACAAAAGTACAAATCCGTACCATGACAATAAATAGTTGTGCCAGCTATTCTATTTTGTAATAAATGCTTATGTACTATGTTGTGATTTCCCCTCCTATATAAAGGGGACCCTTATCATTTTTTGTACACATGATATTTAAAACAAGGAACAAGAACATTCTCCGCTTTCTAACTCAAACATCCTATATTGTCTCTTTACCGATTTATTACTTACATTTATTGTATTTCATTGATTGTTCATCATTGATCATAAATAGCCTAGTTCGAAGCCCATAATATTGTTATAGCTTCATCGACCGCCGGTAACTGACCCCGAGCCTAGACCTCGAGGACCTATTTGGGACAGCTCCGTACCCCCGACTCGAGGCAGTCTGGTTTGCTTGTTTTTTATTTCATTTTAGTTGTAACACATCTATCTTACTCACACTTAGGATCAACTGCTTAACAACTAGCATTAATATAAATTACATATTTTTAGAACCACATAATCAAGTTTAATTGTAATTACCATTTTCAAGGTAAACAGTTTGGCTCCCACCGTGGTGCTAAAAATAATAGTGATTGTTTTAGTGCTGGTTCACTGAAAAACGCAAGTTATCCTTCACACCTTTTCTTGTCCAAAGGCTCTTTGATTTCAGGTCAAAATGTTTGACTCAGCGAATGCATACGAAAGTAGAAGCTTTGAGGACTTTGGAGAGAATGGTATAACCACCCCAAGTGCCGGTATACCGTTGCAAAACCCCGATAGCACACTGGAGCTAACCCCTGTGGACGCGGACTCAAGAAATGCCCAGAACGATGATGTCAGCTCCCACACTAACATGAGCGCGCAGTGAGAAGGCCAACATGAAGAACGGGGAACTATTACTCAAAGGAAAAAAGGGGTCAGTCTCCAAGTGATCTTCGAAATGCTCCAGTAACAACAAATAGCGATTACTCAGTTGTAAAATCATGAGAAAATCTCGAGCGCATCGGCAGTAGGAACAACCCCCCGAGCCCGATCGGTACCCGAGAGGTCGGGTAACAAAGGGTCGGCAGCCGATCCCGCTGTCGTAAGAATACTCGAGGGTCTCACCAAGATAATACAGTCAAGGTTCCCAGAAAGAAAGCCAGGGCCACGAAAAGAAAGGTATCAACCTTACGTCGAGAATCTTAGGAGCGCCACGAGAAGCAGCGCACTCTAAATCGATCAAAGGATAGATCGATGTCGGGATCATCGAAGGGTGTTAGGCAAAGCTGGGTTGGGTAGGTGCACATGGCCGGCAAAGGTTTTCCTATCGATCAAGTGCAACTTCAGGAATGACGTTTCAGGCATTGTATCAGCCATGAGTGGAATCAAAGACACCAGGTGGACCAAACCCGTACTATCAGATCCTTCGCAGAGGAACCCTAACCTAGTGTGCGAGTTCCATGGTACCCGCGGTCATAGAACCGAGGATTGCAGACAACTCCAAGGGGAAGCAATCTGATTGTCTAGCAAAGGGTATCTCCGAGAGTTCGTCAGCAGCCGAATCATAAATCACCCCCAAGGAAGGACTACAACTCGAAAAAGCGGAGCAAAAAAACTTCGACACTCCGTTCATATGATCATCAGGGGAAACGACGTTCCTCAGTAACCCCTAATTAAGCGGACGAAAATATCAGCTGCAACAACATGACAAATTCGGGGCCATATGCCTGGAGATATCCTTGCATTCAGCAACGAGGACCTCGAGACCCCGCCGCACCCGCATAACGATATGCTGGTAATTTCCTTTCTCTTGAATAACATTCAAATTAAACGCGTACTTGTGGATCCAGGTAGTTCGGCCAACGTAATCAGGTCAGAATTAGTAGAGAACCTCGGGGTGCTCAACCAAGTTACACCTACCTCACTATTCCTCAACGGATTCAACATGGCCGGCAAGGCGACGAAGGGGGAGATATCCTCCCGATTAACATGTCTGGAACGATCCGAAACACGAAGTTCCAGGTCACCAATGGTGACATGAGGTACAACGCATTGCTTGGAAGGCCATGGATACACAACATGAGGGTCGTGTCGTCATATTTCCACCATATGATTAAGTTTCCAATGGAAGACAATATAAAAATGGTATATAGAGAACAACACGCAGCCAGGGAGATGTTCGCGATCCACAATGAGGCGCCAGTGCCAATGCCCCCCACCTCGGAGGAACCAAGGGGGAGGACGACCCCCGAGGATGAAGAGAAGGACTTTCTCGCTCCCCGCACCTTCGTTGCCCTTGAGGAATCAGACGCAACTAAATCAACAATCAAAGAGTTGGAGCAGGCTGTCCCGATAGAGCATCCCCTGGGTCGAAAGGTGTACCTGAGAATGGGATTAACCCCCAAACTCAGGAAAAAACTCATTCAATTCCTGATCAATAGCATCAACTACTTTGCTTGGTCCCATTTAGACATGGCAAGGATCCAGCCCGAAATAACCACCCATCGGCTGAACGTCGACCCCAGGTTCAAACCGGTGAAGTAGAAAAAGAGGCCTCAATCCGAGGTAAAATACGCATTCATCAAGGACGAGGTAACAAAACTCCTCTAAATAGGGTATATTAGGGAGGTGAAATACCCCGATTGGTTGGCCAATGTGATGGTAGTCCCCAAGAAGGGGAATAAGTTAAGAATATGCGTAGATTATAAAGACTTAAATAGGGAATGCCCCAAAGATTCATTCCCGCTGCCCAACATCGATCGCCTGATCGATGCCACGGCCGCGCACGAGATCCTCATCTTTCTCGACACCTACTCGGGGTATAATCAAATTCAAATAAATCCCGAGAACAGGGAAAAGACTTCGTTCATCACGAAGTATAACATGAAGCTGAAAAACGCTGGAGCCACGTACCAAGGGCTAGTTAATAAAATGTTTGAATGCCCAATAGGCAAGTCCATTGAAGTTTATATTGACGATATTCTAGTTAAGTCTCTGCGCGTAGAGGACCATTTGACCCATTTGCAGGAAATATTTGATATCCTCAGAAGCTATAACATGAAGCTCAATCCCGAGAAATGTGCCTTCAGAGTAGGATCAGGTAAATTTTTAGGCTTCATGGTGTCAAACAGGGGGATCGAGATCAATACTGACAAAATCAAAGCAATCAAGGAAATAGCGGTGGTTAACAACGTGAAGGCCGTACATCGACTGCTTGGGCGGATAGCGGCCTTGAGCCGATTCATATCAAGGTCGACGGATAAGAGTCATCATGTCTTCTCCTTTCTCAAGATGAAAAATAGCTTCGAATGGACTCCGGAGTGCCAAGCGCCTTGGAGGAATTGAAGCGATATCTGTCGAGCCCACCTTTACTTCACACCCCAAAAGAGGACGAAACGTTGTAGCTATACTTGGCCGTGTCCGAAGTAGAGGTAAGTGTTGTGCTAGTTCAGGAAGAGAAAGGTACACAATTCCCTGTCTACTACGTGAGTCAGACCTTGGGCGACGCCGAAACCAGGTATCCTTTCTAGAAATATTAGCCATTACGCTAATTAGCACGTCTCGAAAGTTAACGCCTTATTTCCAATGCCATCGCATTTGTGTTTTAACGACATACCCACTTCGAAATATATTGCATAAACCCGAGTTGTCGGGCCGGTTGGCCAAGTGTCCATTGAACACGGGGGGTATGATATCGAATATCAGCCCCGAACAGCTATCAAATCCCAAATTTTGGCAAATTTTGTAGATGACTTTACGACCGCCCTGGTGCCCGAAGTAGAAAAAGAACTACTGTTGAAAACTGGCACATCTTTCAAGGTATGGACCTTGTTTACTGACGGCGTCTCGAACGTGAATAGGGTCCGGGATCGACATATTTCTAAAGCCACCTCCGAGCAGCATGATTAGACAATCTATAAGAACATCAAAATTGACTAACGACGAAGCCTAGTACGAGGCTGTGATTGCAGGTCTGGAATTGGCCAAAGGCCTAAGAGCCGAATTCATCGAAGCCAAGTTCGATTCTCTCCTGGTGGTTAACCAGGTGAATGGAAGCTTCAAGGTCCAAGAAGACAGAATGTAGAGGTAACTGGACAAGACTCTAGTCACTCTGCATCGTTTCAAGCAGTGGACCCTAACCCACATACCTCGAGAGCAGAATAGCGAGGCCGACGCCCTCGCAAATCTGGGATCGTCCGTCGAAGAAGATGACATACTCCCCGGAGATGTTGTTCAGTTAACCAAATCAGTGATCGAGGAAGGCCACGCCGAGATCAACTCCACCAGCCTGACATGCGATTGGAGAAACAAATACATTAGTTATTTGAGAGACGGGAAGTTTCCCAAAGACCCGAAAAAATCAAGGGCCCTGCGAACCAAGGCAGCTCGATTCTCACTCGACGAAAATGGCGCTCTATAAAGGAGGACCTTCGATGGACCCTTGGCGGTATGTCTAGGACCAGGTGTCACATATTACGTGCTTCGAGAAATCCACAAAGATACCTGCGGGAATCATTCTGGCACCGATTCATTAGTTCAAAAAGTGATAAGAGCAGGTTATTACCGGGACAACATGGAAAAGGACGCTAAGAAATTCGTTCGGAAATGCGACAAATGCCAAAGATTCTCCCCATGATCCAGCAGCCCGGTGATCAACTACATTCGGTCTTGTCGCCCCGGCTGTTCATGAAATGATGGATGGACATCGTTGAACCCCTACCAACGGCACCAGGTAAAGCTAGGTTTATTCTGTTTATGGCTGACTATTTCTCAAAAGGGGTAGAGACGTAGACCTTCGAGAAGGTTAGAGAGAAAGAGGTCATTAACTTCATATGGGACCATATTCTGTGCCGATTTGGGATTTCCTCCGAGATAACATGCGACAATAGAAAGCAGTTCATCGGAGGCAAATTACCAAATTTCCTCGAGGATCACAAAATCAAGAGGATCCTGTCGACGCCCTACCACCCTTGTGCCAACGGTCAGGCTGAGTCCACAAACAAAACCATCATTCAAAACTTGAAGAAGAAGTCAGAAAGCGCAAAAGGTAGATGGAGGGAAATGTTGCCCAAGGTCCTATGGGCATATCGAACCACTCCAAAATCAAGCACGGGAGAGACGCCATTCTCTCTGGTATATGGGTCCGAGGCTTTGATACCGGTCGAAGTAGGGGAACCGAGTGCCAGGTTCTGACATGCTACGGAGATTCATACAACGAGGCCATGGCTACAACTCTCAAACTACTAGATGAGTAACGAGAAGCTTCACTGGTCCAGATGATGGCCGCCCAAAAATAGAGGATCGAGAGGTACTATAACAGGAGAACAAACCTCTGACATTTCGGCGTCGGGGACTTAGACCTAAGAAAAGTCACCCTAAACACTCGGAACCCTAATGAGGGGAAGCTAGGCCCAAGTTGGGAAGGACAGTACCGTTTTCTCGGAGTAACTGGCAAAGGATCCTACAAGCTCGGCACCATGGAAGGAGAACAACTCCCGATCAATTGGAACATACCCATGCTCAAACGCTACTACTGCTAAGGTAAGACTATGCCCCCATTTCCATTCATATGTTCGAGCTAAACTTCTGCAGATATCCAATGGAAGACATCAGAACATCCGTCAGATTCAAAAGGCCCCTGGGTTCTCAAACGCGTTGCACTATTTCGATCGGGTTTTATCCCTAAAAAAGGGTTGTGCCGAAAAAGGTTTTTAACGAGGCAACATCTATGCACTCCCCAGAAAGAACTTAAACAAGTATTCCAGGTTTCTCTCCAATCAACCTCAAATACTGGGGGGCATCTCCCCTGGAGGTCGCATCCTCAAACAAATCAAAGTAAGCCGAAGAGGGTTTCAATAGGAAAATGATGTATCGGGCCAAAAGATCAAGTGAACCGTGTCCGAATAGAAGGGTCGAACCCTCGACGATGAAAATGTGTACGCTTGTACCAAACAATCAAAGGAGTATTTTTTAAATCAAAACACTTTTGCAATTCAAAGAAACTACTATTTTCACAAGGAAAGGCCCAGGGCCCAAAAACCCTCGACGTCTCGAGGACTGTCATTAACATCCACCCCATCAAGTTGTCAAAACCCGAGGTCGTAAGATCCTAAGCGGGTAATCTAATGCGTGTTAGAAACTGTAAGACCTTGAGTAAGTCATGTCCAGATCATACAACCTTATAAAAGGCACAACCCCGGTCGATAGGCTACGACCAAACTAACACAACTCGGGGACGCCAGACCGTCATGATAAAATCAAATCTTTTGAAATTACTTCGGAAAGAACCGGTTAAATCATGCTACCCTCGGCCTAAATAAAAGAGCTTCAATCATCTTCATGTCAGCTCCAAACAATGAAAAGGCTTCGAAACAGTTCAGCCATAGGGCAAAACCTTCCGAGGTGCTCACCTATCATCGCATAGCGACTCATAATCGAGGTTCTTATCAAACCGTCGAAAGAGTCGGACGAACACAAAAATATCAAAGGCCTTAACGAGGGAAAACATAACCATACTAAAGGTCGTATCTATCTAACACGTAAGAGCCTTGACGCCAGCTTAAAACGCGTAAGAGCCTTGACGCAAGCTTAAAGAGCCTCCGGGCTAACTCAAAACCTAAAGGGTCGATGAGCTCGAGCTGTAACCCGACTCAAAGACTGAGCCTGAAATGGTTAACTAAAAATGCCTAAGGGAAGACGCATAAGAGCCTCCGGGCTAACATAAAAAGGCCTACGGGCCGATTAAAGGTCACATTGACCCCACGCTTAAAAGCCCAAATACCAACTCAAAAATCCTTAGGTCTAAAGGGATAACTAAGAGTGCCTAAGGGCCAATGCATAAGAGCCTTAGAGCCAGCATAAAAGCGTTCAAAGGACGGCTTCAAGACTTAAAGGTCAAAAACTTGACTCGAGGGCTAAACCCCAAACAATCAATCTTTGATCGTCAAGAAATTGTTTGACAAAAAAAGAGACCTAAAAGTTTGTTCCGAAAGAGCTTCGATCCTTTTCATGTCATCTCCGAACAATGAAAAGGCTTTGAAACAGCTCAGCCATAGGGCAAAACCTTCCGAGGTGCTCACATATCGTCACATAACGATTCATAATCGAGGTTCTTATCTAACCGTCAAAGAGTCGGACGAACGCAAAAATCCAGATCTCAGACTGATGAAAAACTGGCATTGTGATCTATTACAGGGGCGGATCGAGAAATGTTGAAAGATGAAAGGCTCCCTGTATACATATATGGTGGAAAGTCAGAGGAGCATAATTACGGAACTTGTGCCCAAAGCTCTTGCGAAGGGAAAATATATATGAACATAATCTATCACTAGGATCGGCGGTTACCCGAGTTCGAGCAAGTTCCTCACTCGAGGAAAATGTATAAAGCCTTAAGGCTACCGCTATACTCGAGTTCGGGCGAATGCTCGATTATTAAGCCCAAGGGCTATCCGAGTACGAGCAGATTCCCACTCGAGCACTATTTATTAAGCCTCAAGGCTATCTCTATTTCGAGATCGAGCAAACGCC
The DNA here is from genome assembly GCA_005239495.1 of Nicotiana undulata. Taxonomy (NCBI): domain Eukaryota; kingdom Viridiplantae; phylum Streptophyta; class Magnoliopsida; order Solanales; family Solanaceae; genus Nicotiana; species Nicotiana undulata. The sequence continues at coordinate 11,526 of ML269084.1, forward strand.
CACCCGACCATTTACTCCCGAGGGATACCAAGGTTCTCGTAAATACTTACTCGGGGACTATTTTCAGAGCCCTAGGTCTATCTGTATTTCAAAAGAGAGCAAACAGGCATTCGACTATTGAGTCTACTAGGCTGCCTAAGTTAGAGAAACTTTTCGCTCGAGGGCTATCTTTACTCTGAGAGTCAACGCCCATTTCTCACCCAACTCGGGCTTAAGAGTCCCGGCAACCCAAGTTCGCATTGAATCAATCCGAGCTTAGTCCAAGGGATAGCAGAAAACATTAAGGAGCGTGACATTGACTATATCGAAAGTCCGATATTCGGGCTAATCATCAGAATCATACACGCATATTTATATGAGTAAAGGCAGAATAAAATTCAACACGGGATCGAAGGTAAAATAAAGAAGCTCTTATATTAATAGGGGATATTTACAAATTCCACGAGGGGCCCTTACACAAAAACAAAGAAGCATAAAACAGCAGCCAAAAGGCCTATCTATTGCTGAGGGCATATTCTCCAGAGTAACATCTTCGAGGCCCCTTTCGAAGCAGCAATAGGCGACGAAAGGTCTATAGCCTATCAAAGGGCAAAAGCTTTTAACGGGCGGAGAGAATTGTGGCCTGGTGGAAAACTTGGCGAGAATAGGTCTCGCCAGCACTACTATTGCGAAGCCAGTTCTTGAGACATTGTACCGTTGTGGGATGCAAAAGTGAGTAGATATTTCCACCTCACTCCACGAAAGGCGAAAAGAGTGAAGTGCCACACCCGGTTGAAGTTAAGAGAGATGAGTAGCAGTATAAGTACTTCATATCTTCCAATACGGAAAGCATTTGGTGCTCTTCTCTCATTTTCTCAGGCCAACAACAACCCAATATAACCTCGTTTAGTGGGGAAGGGCTTTGAGAAGGAAGCCATGGCCTGATTCACTAAGCCACCGCCGTATGACCTCATGGCTATAGGTTCGAACCATAAAAGCAGGAATTTGGTGGAGGATATGGAGAAAAGAAAGGATCGGAGGCTGATGAAGAAGGAATGGGTGAAGTTAAGGATCAAACAATCCCTCACTTATAGAGGGTCGGTAACCTTACTGACAGCGCAATCAATGTTTATGGGGAGACGAACCAGTGGCGCAATCATCACTTTCAGAAAAATGGACCAGTAATGTATTCAATGTTTCTAGGGAGATGATTTGCGAGGCGTTTCAAATCACCTCCTAAGCTTGCATCATGATCATGATGTCATCATGGGGGGGGGGGGGGGCCGAGAGGGTTTCAAACCCTTTCTTTTTTTTTCTCTCTCC